>JAKEZK010000029.1:0-222853 GCA_021654155.1 Rhodotorula sp. CC01
GGACCTGGAGCACGAGCTCCTTGAGCAACGACGCCTCGTCCGCGTCGTCAAACTTGAAGTCCGGCTTCAGCGTCACGTACGCGATGACGGCCTGGCCCGTCAGCTCGTCCGGAACACCAACGACGGCCGTCTCGGCGACGCCGTTGTGCTGAATCATGGCCGATTCGATCTCGGCAGTCGAGAGACGGTGGCCCGAAACGTTGATCACGTCGTCGACACGGCCGCGGATCCAGATGTAGCCGTCGTGGTCGCGGCCGGCACCGTCCCCGGTAAAGTAGTAACCGGGGTAGGGGTTCATGTACGTGTCGAGGAAGCGCTTGTGGTCGCCGTAGACCGTGCGAGCAATCGACGGCCACGGCTTGCGGACACACAAGACTCCCTCGACCTCGTTACCCTTGATCTCCTCCCCGGTCGAGGCGTCGAGCAGAACCGGGTCGATGCCGAAGAACGGAAGCGTAGCCGAGCCAGGCTTGGTCTTGGTCGCACCGGGCAAAGGCCTGCATGCAGGGAGTCAGCGGCGGAAGCAAGGCCGAAGACAGAAAGTAAACGCACGTGATAATGATCGAACCGGTTTCGGTCTGCCAGTAGGTGTCGACGACGGCGCACTCCTTCTTGCCGACGTGCTCCCAGTACCACTCCCAGGCTTCCGGGTTGATCGGCTCGCCGACGGATCCGATCGTGCGGAGGCTCGACAGGTCGTGGCCCTTGGTGTGCTCTTCGCCGAGACGGCGGAGCAGACGGATCGCAGTCGGAGCAGTGTAGAACTGAGTGAGCTTGTGCTTGGCGACGACCTCCCAGAAACGAGACGGGGTCGGGTAAACCGGAGTCGACTCGAAGACGGTCGTGGTCACACCGTCTGCGCGCAAGACATAGCACTTGTCAGTATACCCTGCGGAACAAGGCCAGAACTCGCCTCCGACTCACTGGCAAGGGGACCGTAGACGATGTAGGTGTGACCGGTGATCCAGCCGACGTCGGCCATGCAGGCATAGCGGTCCTCCGGGTGGACGTCAAAGACGTATTTGAGGGTCATGAGCGCGCCGAGCAGGTAACCGGCCGTCGAGTGGACAACACCCTTGGGCTGCATTCAGGTCAGAACGGTCAGTCGGATATTGCGAACTGCGAAATCGAAGGCTCACCTTGCCAGTGGAGCCGGACGTGTAGAGGATGAAGAGCGGGTCCTCCGACGAGACGATCTCGACGGGGCAGTACGGCTGAACCGCAAGCTTCTCCTCGTGCCACCAGTGGTCACGACCTTCAACCCACTTGACGTTGCCACCAGTGCGCTTGAGGACGAGAACGTGCTCGACGAGCGGGCAGTCGGCGAGAGCAGCGTCGACGATCGACTTGGTCGCGATCGTCTTTCCTCCACGCTTGCCCTCGTCGGTGGTGATGACGACGCGGGACTTGGCGTCAACGACACGGTCACGGAGCGAATCGGCGGAGAATCCGGCAAAGACGACAGAGTGGATGGCTCCGAGACGGGCGCAAGCGAGGAACGCGATCGCGGCTTCCGGCACCATCGGCAAGTAGATCGCGACCGTCTGTCGGGTGCAAATGTCAAATCAGCCATCTGATGCCGGTCAGAGGAGCACAAAAAGGAACGCACGTCGCCCTTCTTGACACCATAACTCTTGAGGATGTTGGCGGTCTTACAAACCTCCTGGAAGAGCTGCTCGTACGTGAGCTCAACGTGCTGGCCGGGTTCATCCGCCTCCCAAATGATGGCGGTCTGTGACAGCAAGGGCGTGTCAGTGGGCGGTCGAGGAGGGCATGCGGTATCACGAACAGCGCGAGAACTCACCTTGTTCGGGGTCTTGTACGCCCAGCGGTCAACGCAGTTGTACGAGACGTTCAGTCCTCCCTCGGGGAACCACTGAACGTCGCCAGCCTCGAAAGATCCAGCCTGAACAGTCGAGTACGGGCGGTGCCTGTTGATTTTCGGGATGGGCGCTCAAGATCAGCACGCCGACTCTGCGATTCCTCCCCGATGAAGTCCCTGCACTTGTCACTCACCAGTAGATGTGCTCCTTGGCCATCTGTCCAGGGTACGAAAGGCCGCGCACAGAGCGTTCGGGAATTGTCAGCTCGACGAGTTCATCTCATCATCCCCGCAATGCTTCGTGCGGCGCATCCAGCGTTCGGGGCGCATGCAGACTGCGACGGAAGGCATCGAGAATGCATGGGAACCCTGGCAGCGGTTACTGCAGCGCGTCGGAAGCAGTGGATCGCTGTGCACGCGCACGAATTCTCCCCCGCGTCCCAACCTGGCAAAGGAGGGCACTCTGCGCTGCGTCCACACCTCCCGCCGGTACGATTCGCGGCTCGAGCGATGCCTGGGAGTCCACTGAGCCAGAAAGTGGAGAGAAAAGAGCACAACGTACGCGGTCCCAGAACTCGTTCGGCTTGTCGATGGATTCGCGGTACATGGCGGCGTACGATTCCTCGTTGGCGTGCGGCTTGTGGCCCGAACCGTCATTGCGCTTCGAGACGGGGTGCGTAGGAGCACTGCGGTAGTCGTGTTCAGCCATTTCCGGCGAGTTGGGATGAGCGGGAGGAAGGTGAGAGGCGGGAAGAGTGTGAAACGACGATTTGGTTCGGGAAATTTGGAAAACCGGGCGGAGCAAGTTGATCGCTTGTAGGTGACGAGTGTACCGTATCAGGTTCAACAGCACGCAGTACGGGATATATGTGTGTGTGGGTTCGGAGGAAAGAAAAAGAAGAAGTGGAGAAAGCGGGAGCCGCAAATCAAGAAAGGACGAGACGCCCAGAGACGGCGCCTCTCGACTTTCGCGTGCGACGACGTCGGGCGCGCACCAAAAATTCGGTGCGAGGCGTCAAAATGAGGTGGGGAAAAGTTCCCCTCATCCCGACTCTCAACGAAAACAATGAGCCCAAGCTTTCCGCCCAGCAATTCCCCGATCCACGTTTCCGACGACACGTGATGCTAGTCTAGATCTCTGTAGCGTGTCTGCGCTCCGTCGGAGCTTAGTCCGGGACGCAGGACGGCGTAGGGACAGGTCGGAAATGGGTCCTTTTCGCTCCCTTTTGACCTTTCCCGAGGCTTCTTTCCCCCTCGGAAAGCCCTCTTGCGTCCTCGGACATGGAAACACGAGTTGCGCGCACTATGCCCTTCACGAAAGAGTTCCTTCTGAGTCCCTATGAAGGAGATCCTATACACTGGGACCTGCCTCACTCCGTCTCGTTCCGACGCTTCCTGCGAAGCTCTGTTGTCCTCGGACGGTTAGAAGGACGTGGGGGACTTCGCGCATGGCAATGTGTTCCATTTCCCTAGCGAATAGGCGATCATTGTCGTTCCTGCGCGGTTTCACAGTTCTTGCAGACGAGGCGAGGTTGACGTGGCGCGCGGGCAAGGGAGCACTCGGAACCAAGCGGACCTCCCTGATTGGACAGCGCGCCCGGGTGAGCCAAGGTTCAGCAGACGAAATAGGTTGACAACAATGACTACAAGGAACCTGGGTATGTATGATGTAGCGAGGTTCGCGGTACCGAGGTATGCTAGAGAGCGGCGGAAAGTCCAGGGCCCGGGAACAAAAACGGGCGCATGAGCCCGGAACGCGAGCTGGGTGCGATTAAACGGTATCTGCAGGCAAAGAGCTCGATGAGCTCGCTGAAGTCGCGCAGCGGTACAGGCTAAAGCCAGGCTCACCGTCGTGATAGGCCCTACAAGGTGCACGGATCCGCGACAAAACCGGGAAGAAAGTCAGTCCACCAGCCAGAGTAACGCGTGAGGAGGCCGATACTATGCGTCCGGAGTAGTTGACGCACCAACGGGTATCTTTCGGCGATTTGGGAGCGTTCCGGACCTGTTTTTGAGTACGCGATGCGAGTTCCGCCGGGCGAAAGTCAGTGAGTAGAGCGTACGGTCGAGTCCAGGAGCGACGAAGCTCACATAGCTGTCGAAAGCGGGTGAACCGGTCAGCACCAATCTCTAAAACGAATACAGAAAGCGGAATGATGGAGGAAGACTTGTGCTCACCGGTCATTATCGGGCGGGAGCTCCTTCTGAACATGGCAAATCGGTACCATCAGTTCACCGGTCGCTATGTGCAGAGCTGGAAGAAGCGCATGTACCTTTTTGCAACTCGCCAACATCGACTGCATCGTCCTGCGGAACGGAGTCGTCATAGGCGTGTCAATTTCGCGATCATCCTGAAGAGCAAACGAAACGGCAGCGCACAGGAGCAGGCTCTGGACGTTCAAGACTGGCGACCATCCTGAGCACGAGCAAGCAGGTTATACTAATGTGCTTTGGTAGTGGAGGAGAATCGTCGCGGGATGTAGTACCTGATCCGAGGACACTGGCGCAGATGTGTCTGCAGAAGACTCTCACTTCGGTCAGCTCTCCGTCCGCCTCGCGCAAGATATCTCTCTGCCGCCTCTGGAAAGGACAGTACGACAGCTAGAAAGCTGCATGAACATGGAACGGACCCGTTCGTATAGACGTGCGGATGTGTCGGCGGCGAAAAATCGTCCGTGTTGAGGAAAGTCACTTCGGGGCTCTGTTTCAACAGTTCGTCAGTGACGATCTCGTCACAGTACGGATGCAGTGAGCCGCACATACATCTATCGGGTATTGCGAATTGAAACGGAACCGCTGTTGTGCCGCAAAGAATTCGGACCACACGGCAAGCAGTCAGTTGCCAGTTCTTGGGAGATAGGACCGCTTCGAGCGAGCAGACTTGCCAATGCAAACTCCTCTGCAACGTGTGGACAGTTCAACACGGTGGAGAGATTCCGCTTGTCATGGAACGACGTGCTCACCTCCTTCATAGACCGTCTCGCCGAGGACGCGAACTGCGATTATCCACTCTTCAAGGTTTTCGGCCTGGATGACGCGGCAGCCTGCGCGCGCGCGGGGATTTCAATTCGACTGTCAACAGACGTCCTTTCCGCACGCAAGTCTCAGACGGAGGAGCTAACCTGTCGGGCAACCCTTGGTTTGCAAGTCGGACAACTCCTGTGCGCGCGGATGTAGTCAGTCCGCCCGCCCGCCTCGACAGTGTATCGTGGCAGAGAGGGGCTCACTTTTTGGAGTCGCTTGGTGGCTATGCGCGACATCTGGGCGGTTGGTCGAGCCGAGTGGGGTTTCGCGGGAGCAAAGTAGAGCGAGCGTAGAGAGCAGCGGGTCGGAGTTGGTCTAGCCGGGCAAGAAATTGCTTCTCTTAGGTAATGGCAGTCACTTCCGTAGCCAGCGTTCGAGGTGCGAGGGAAAGCAGGAGACGAACAGCGACGAGCGACTCTCTTTCACTTGCCGCCACCACACTAGACACTTGACTCGGGGAGAAGATGAGCGCATCTACTGCAGTCCGTCAGGCTATCGCGGCCAGCACAAGTCTCCTCCGCACCCAACGCTCCAGCGCCGCCGCCGCCGCCCGGGTCGTCGCCACCGCTCAGCGCTCTCTCGCAACTTGCAGTCGCCAGAACGGTCTCGCATACGCTTCCGGACGGCCACGGGTAGCTCCAGGACAGGCAGTCGGAGCATGGCAACTCGCAGGTGAGACTTCACGTCCACTCAGTCCCAGTCGAAAGCGCCCCCCCCCTTGCTGACCTCATCCTGTGAATGTGACTCGATGAGCCATAGTCTCTGCACAGCAGCGCCGAACCATGTTCATCCAGACCGAATCCACTCCGAACGCCGACTCGCTCAAGTTCATCCCGGGCCAGCCAGTGTCGCCGGAAGGGACGCACGAGTTCCTCGACGCCGGATCCGCCGCCAACTCGCCCTTGGCAGACCGTTTGTTCCACCTCCCCGACGTCCGGTCCGTCTTTTTCGGTCCCGATTTCATCTCGGTCAACAAGACCGAAGACGGCCAATGGAGCGAACTCAAGCCCGAGATCTACTCGATCATCATGGAACACTTTTCGGCCGGCCGGCCACTGTTTGAGGAGGGCAAGGGAGGCGGCGCCGAGGACACGCGGATCCTCGATACCGACTCCGAGGTGGTCGCCATGATCAAGGAGCTGCTCGAGACGCGCGTCCGACCGGCCATCATGGAGGACGGAGGCGACATCGAGTACCGCGGCTTCAACGAGGACACGGGCGTCGTCCAGCTCAGCTTGAAGGGCAGTTGCCGCGGCTGCGAGAGCTCTACCGTCACTCTCAAGGGCGGCATCGAACGCATGTTGATGCACTACATTCCCGAGGTCAAAGAGGTCGAGCAGGTGAGTTTTCTCTTGGTCTTTGCGGCGCTCAACCAAGAAGCATCCTTCTGCTTCGGGACAAAATCCGGAGCTAGCTAGTTCAAGACTGACACTGGTGCCATTTGCGCAGGTACTCGGACCGGAAGA
Organism: Rhodotorula sp. CC01; assembly: GCA_021654155.1. NCBI lineage: Eukaryota > Fungi > Basidiomycota > Microbotryomycetes > Sporidiobolales > Sporidiobolaceae > Rhodotorula > Rhodotorula sp. CC01. The sequence goes on from JAKEZK010000029.1 coordinate 6,313, forward strand.
GGCGGTGGCGGAAGACGAGTTTGAAAAGTTCGAGGCGCGGCTGCGTGCTGGCGGCAAGACCGTCTCGGTGTAGAGAGGAGAGCCACTCCCTTGTATATCCTGTACCCTTCGTGTTTCGCAATCACTCTTCTTCTATCCCCTGTCTGTGATCGAGGTCGAGCTTTTATGAGAGCAGCTAAAGTCCGCGGGTGCCGGCTGTCATCGCGTGCTTCTGGAAAGCCAATCCGGGACCGGCCAATCTCGCTCACAGTCCCTCGCCGTCCGCCAGGAGCTTGTTTTGCCCGACGAGAAGCGATGCTGGCACTCCGTCAACGTGCATTGGCGCGCTCCGGCTCGCGAGTCGCGACCACCGCGGCTGCCGCCACCTCGACTTCTCGCCGCACTTTGACTCGCTCTCTCGCGACGGTGCAGCAGCACCCGCCTGCGCCGTCCAAGCACTACAAGTCGATCACGCCGCCGTACCAGCACTTGCTCTCCCAGCTTGACCAAGTCCGTCAGATCTTGAACCGCCCCTTGTCGCTTGCCGAAAAGATTGTCTACTCGCACTTGGTCAACGTCGAGGAAGGTCTCGCAGGCGGAGACCCGATCCGAGGAGAGAAGCATCTCAAGCTCAGGCCGGACCGGGTCGCCCTCCAAGGTGAGTCGCCGCCGCGTTCTTCTCTTCCCGCCGCGCGAAAGCGAGACTGACCCGCGGGAGATGCTTCGCCACAGATGCTTCGGCGCAGATGGCTATCCTGCAGTTCTCGACATGCGGTCGGGACCGCACTGCCGTCCCTGTCTCGATCCACTGCGACCACTTGATCTCGGCGTACGAGGGCGCAGAGGCGGATCTCAAGGTGCGTCTTGCAAATCTCCTGCCAAGCCGCGGTCTATCAACCCGGCCGCCTCGCGAGACACCCTGTACATGGCTGACCCTCACATGTCCGTCCATAGCGATCTATCATGTCGAACCAGGAGGTGTTTGACTTCCTCGAGTCTGCCTCGAAGAAGTACGGCATCGAGTTCTGGGGTCCCGGAAGTGGCATCATCCACCAGATCGTGCTCGAGAGTCAGTCCCGTCTCTATTGAAGACTACAAAGATGTACGCACACAAGACCGCTGATGCAGTTTGCTACCAACAGACTATTCGGCTCCCGGTCTCCTCATGCTCGGTTGCGACTCGCACACGCCCAACGCCGGCGGTCTCGGTGCGATCGCGATTGGTGTTGGCGGCGCGGATGCTGTCGATGCCATGACGGCTACTCCGTGGGAGCTCAAGGCACCCAAGCTGATCGGTGTCGAGCTCAAGGGCGAACTGTCCGGCTGGTGCTCGGCCAAGGACGTCATCCTCGAAGTTGTCGGGCGCCTTTCCGTCCGCGGAGGTACCGGCTCCATCATCGAGTATTACGGAGAAGGTGTGGACCGCATGGGCGCGACCGGACTCGCGACGATCGCCAACATGGGTGCCGAGATGGGCGCAACGACCTCCACGTTCCCGTACTCGGACAACATGCGTCGCTACCTCCACGCGACGAAACGCGGACCGGTCGCCGACGAGGCGGACCGCGCTCACGCTGCTGGATTCTTGTCTCCGGACAAGGGTTGCGAGTACGACCAGCACATCACGATCGACCTGTCAACGCTCGAGCCGAAACTGAACGGACCGTTCACGCCCGACTTGAGCACTCCGCTGAGTCAGTTCGGCAAGCTCGTTCAGGAGAAGGGGTGGAAGGATGAGCTCAGTGCGGCGTTGATCGGGTCGTGCACCAACTCGTCGTACGAGGACATGACCCGCGCGGCGAGCATTGCCCGTCAGGCCAAGGCCAAGGGTCTCTCGGTCAAGAGCAGCTTCATGGTCACGCCAGGGTAAGACTCTACTCCTCGCGCTGCTTCTACTGACGAGGTGCTTGTGGAGGGCCCGGCTCAGTATACTTTCTTTTGCCTTTGCCCAGATCGGAGCTGATTAACGCCACCATCGAACGGGACGGCGTCAAGGCGGATCTCGAGGCTGTCGGCGGCCAGGTCCTCGCCAACGCCTGTGGTCCCTGCATCGGACAGTGGGAGCGGTCCGAGAAGAAGGGCGAGGAGAACGGTAAGCTTGCAAGTTTTTTGCGAGCCTTGTCCCTCGACAGAAGTCTCGAACTAGGCGTACGAGGCGAAGACTGATGCATGGAGGTGTGGTACCCTCGCTACAGCTATCTTGACCTCTTTCAACCGCAACTTCAAGGGACGGAACGACGGCAACCGGCTCACTATGAACTTCCTGGCTTCTCCGGATATCGTCACCGCCATGGTGAGCAGCACCTCACACGAATACCGCGATCGCGTCCCGATATTGACGCTTTCGATTCTCGCAGGCCTTCTCTGGCAAGCTCTCGTTCGACCCGCGTCACGACGAGCTGCTCGACTCGGAGGGCAAGCCGTTCAAGTTCGAGCCTCCCTCGGGTGAAAAGCTGCCGGCTGAGGGCTTCACTGCCGGCAATACCTCATACCTTCCGCAACCGGTTCCCGAACCGGTCCCTTCGACTCCGCTGGCCATCTCTCCGACTTCGACCCGCCTCGAACTGCTGCAGCCGTTCGAGCCGCACTTTGCCCCCGAGGCGTTCTCGGACCCGAACGCCAAACTCGAGTTTGACGACTTGCGGTGTTTGCTCCGCATCCGTGGCAAGTGCACGACCGACGAGATCTCGGCGGCTGGAAAGTGGCTCAAATACAAGGGCCACTTGTCTAACCTCGCGTGAGTCTCCCGAACCTCCCACCTCAGCCGCCGTCTAGACAGTCCGCTCACACACCCATGTCTATGACTTTGCTGCACGGGCGACAGCGAAAACACCCTTATTGGTGCGACGAACGACGAGACCGGCCGGGTCAACTCGGCGATCGACTTTTCGAACGGCGAGGAGGGCACCATCCCGGAGGTTGCCAAGGCCTACAAGGCTCGCGGACAGCCGTGGATGATCGTCACCGACGTCAGTCTCTTGCACTCCTTTACATAGGCGAGGTTCCTCTTCTGACCGAGTCCCTTTTACGACCTTTCCAGCACAACTACGGCGAGGGATCTGCTCGCGAGCACGCGTCGCTGCAGCCCCGGTTCCTCAACTGCAAAGTCATCCTCGCGTGGGTCCTGCTGACTCTTATGAGTCGTATCGAGTGTTCGGCTGACGTATACATGAGTTGCACAGACGGTCCTTTGCGCGCATCCACCGGACCAACCTGACCAAGCAGGGCGTCCTCCCGCTGACGTTTGCCAACGATACCGACTACTCGCTCATCTCGGCCGGCGACGTCGTCTCGACTTCGGGTCTCGACGCTCTCCTGCGCGGCGACCCCGACGCCGACGTCGACGTCGTCGTCCGCAAGGCTGACGGCAGCGAGGTCACGATCAAGACGACGCACGGGCTCTCGGCTGACCAGGTCGAGTGGATCCGCGAGGGTTCGGCGCTCAACTTGATCAAGCGCAAGGCTGCTGAGGAGAAGGCTGCAGCTGGTCAGCAGTAAATCGCGGAGTGTGCCCAGCTTGGCCACCCTCGTTTGCAACCAAAGCACTCCTATACTCTACTCTATATTCTTCCCCGTTGGATCTGTTGTAGACTCTTAGAGCTTTCTTTCTTGTCTTGCAAAGAGCCAGTCCATGGCAAAGCACTAAAGGTGTTGATGCTCTCGTCCACTCGACTTGCTCGGCTCTCTGCTATCGACACCGCCTCGTTCGCTCATCACTCATCCCGGAGCGTCTCCGCCCAGCCGTACAGCGTGTCTCGCTTCGGCACTCTTCTCTTCATGTGAGTCGCTCGCTCCCTACATGCCGCAGTCCTTACCCCCCCTCTGCTCGAGTGGTGGGCACCACTGCCGGACGCGACGTGCACAGTCCGTCAACCGTGGCTCGGGCAGGGCAGGCTAGGGGCGGAGGACCACAGGAACGTACTGACGGCGCTTGTCCCGGCGAGCAGATCCGCCTACCCGCTTTAAGCTCTGCCCACCATTCTTCGCACTTCAACCGCTTCGGCAGCGGATCCCAGGATGAGCGGCCCGGGATCCACCTTTGGAGGCAGGCGCAAGGCCGTAAAGAAGGCCCTCGGATTGACTATCATGGTCGTCGGTCAGTCCCCTCTCTTTTCAGTAGACCCCGTTCCCCGTCGACCCCCGCTCGCACCTCTTCCCACCTGACGCTGCTTCGGAATCCGCTGCTTGCTCGTGCAGGCCAGTCTGGGACCGGAAGGACGACCTTTGTCAATACGCTGTGCGAGCAACCCGTTCTCGAGCACCAGCAGCGCGTCCCGCCCGAGCAGGCGCACATCGAGACCGGAATTCGCATAAACCCCGTCACGGTCGGTACGTCACGCGTCCACAAAGCCTGGACGAGGAGTCCTGCCTTTCTTTCGAGACTGACACCTCTCATGTCCACAGAGCTTGAGGAGGATGGCATGCGCATCTCCTTGACTGTGGTCGACACGCCCGGGTTTGGCGACCAGATCGACAACGACTTTACGTGCGTGAGGATCTGTCTAACCAGACCGGAGGTCATCAGGCTGACACAGAATGGAGGAACTGCAGCTTCGGCGAGATTATGGGTTACATCGAACGCCAGTACGACGAGATTCTCGGCGAGGAGAGCAGGATCAAGCGTAACCCGCGGTTCCGCGACAACCGAGTTCACGCCCTGCTTTACTTCATTACGCCAACAGGCCATGCGTGAGTCCTCCGACCTTGGTCAACTTGATTCCAAGCTTGGCTAACAGAGTTCTGACCGTAGTCTCCGCGAGCTCGACATCGAGTTGATGCGCCGCCTCGCACCGAGGGTCAATGTCATTCCCGTCATTGGCAAGTCCGACTCGCTGACGCCGGGCGAGCTGCAAGCGTTCAAGCGCCGCGTCATGGAGGACATTGAGCACTACAACATCCCGGTCTACAACTTCCCTTACGATGTCGAGGAAGACGACGACGAGACCATTCAGGATAACAGCGAGCTGAGGGTGCGTTCATATCAGTCTAGCAAGGCCCTCCCTGCAACTCCAAGACACTGACTGTCGGTCACCCGTTTAGGCCATGATGCCATTCGCGATCGTCGGCGCCGAGGAAGAGATCGAAGTGAACGGCGAGCCGGTCCGCGCGAGGCGGTACCCGTGGGGTATCGTCGAGGTCGACAACCCGCAGCACAGCGACTTCCAGCGTCTCCGCGGCGCACTCCTCTCGACTCATCTGTCCGACCTGAAGGAGCTCACGGTGCGTCGGATTCGGGGGTTTTGTACGCTTCGCCCCGCGCGCTGACTCCGAGTTTGCCTCCTTTTGTTTCCGGGTACACCTGTTCTTCGCCTCGGCCACAATAGCACGGTACGTACCTGTCGGGAAAAGTCTTCGGGGCAGCCTACTCTGGACGCGAGCTGACGACTCATGCAAATTCTGCATTTGTGCACATCTTCCCCTCCACCCGCGCTTGTCGAAACGCCTCTGCCCGGTCTTCCCGTATAGACTTCTTGTACGAGCAATACCGCAGTGAGACATTGTCTCGGAGTGTCTTGGGTGACCGCGGCGGTTACGACACCTCGCTCAACACCCCCGACAGCGTCAACCCGGAGGAGCTCGCGACTCAGGGCGTGCGCATAAAGGAGGAGCAGTTGCGTCGCGAAGGTGAGAATTCTTTCGAGTCAGAGAATCTGCGAGACAGAGAGAGTGCGCGTGAGCTGACCCTGCTTGTCCCGCCTGCCAACTTGTTCTGCAGAGGAAAAGCTCCGCGAGCTCGAACTCCGGTCTCAGCGCGAGTTGTCCGAGAAGCGCCAGGAACTCATGGCCAAGGAGGAGCTGTTGCGGAACCTCGAGGCTCGCTTGTCGGCGGCGCAACAGCAGGTCAACGCTGGCACCCCGCCGCCGCACTCGCCGATCGGGTCCGGCGCCGCTCACCCGAGCGGCGACTCGCATTCGGTCGGAGGCGAAGGGAACGGGTTGCAGTGATACCCTTCGCTAGACAAGACCATGACTCCCGCTGTCGACCAGCGTCGGAGTGTTCCTCGCTGTCGCTGCTTGTCATCTTTGTCCGATACCCGCGCTCTGTTACCCTCGATTTCCCTCTCCTAGCTTCGTCTCATCTCGGTTCTTTACGTTTCCACTTGATGCAATTTGTGCCCATGTCACACAAGCTCGTGCTCGAGATCCGAAGCCTTTAGGATGAGAGTTGTTTGCTGGATAGGCGGCGAAGGAGTTGGCCGCTCGGCATTTCACGGATCGCTTTTCTGTCGCCGCCATCTTTCTCCTCGGCTCGCTATCTTTCCCTCTCTCCTCACTCTTTCCTCCTTCCTTTCCTTTCTAGTTATCGTACACCACCCGAGCTCAGTCCATACGTGCCACCCGACAGGATGCTGCAGTCGTCCGGAGCCCGGTTGCTCATGCGCACCACACCGTCATCATCGACAAGGGCGACGTTCTCCTCGCCGACGTTGCGGTGTCTGCACTCGTCCCGCACTCCTCGCACAACCCATTCGCTTCACTCTGCCGTCCAGGCCGAACGCCAGGGAGCCGAAGGTGCTCGATGGGGCAACAAGAAACGCTTCGCCGCCGCTGCAGGAGCGGTCGCTTTCGCCGGTCTCGGTGCCGCCTTCCTCAACTTTGATTCATCCGACTGCCAGCCTCTACTCTCGCCAAGCGTCAACCCGAACGATCCGCTCTCGGCGCTCGAGCCTTCGATCCTCGGCAAGACGTCGGCGCACCTCACTTCCGCCGCTCTCTCCGATCTCGTACGGCAGTGGGTCGTCTACGCCGTCTCGGAGCAGTCCCTCCTCGTATCGGCGGCACCCTGGATCGTCGAGAAGCTCCAGTGGGCGAACGACAATGTTCCGCTCGTCGGTCCGGCCGTGTGGGCCGTCTTTTCATTCGTGAGTTGTTTTTCGAGCAAATCGTTATCGTCGGCGACGTGAGCTGACCCATCCTCTGGCGATCCAACAGGGCATGGAGAACACCTTCTACCGCGTATTTGTCGGTGGCGAGACGGTCCCGGGCTGCGCAGAGACCGTCCGGACGTACGCGGACCGAGGGGTGGGTCCGATTTTCCAGCTCTCGGCACTCTTCGGCACAGGGAAAATTGACCTTCCTGTCTTTATAGGTCGGAGTCATGCTCAACTACAGCGCCGAGCCAGCTCTCGGATCCGCGAGGACGCAGACTGGTATCGATGAGCTCGCTATGAAGGAGATCACTGGCGCGATTGGCGAGGCAGCCAGGCTCACGCCCGCGCCATCCTTGGCGGTCGATTCGCCCGTCAAGCCGGCCATCGTCGCCATCAAGCTCTCGGGACTCTTGCACAATGCCTCGATCCTCGCGCGGGCGTCGCTCGCGCTGACGAGCAGTACCACAGTCGCTCGTGGCGGACGTCTTCCGATTTACATCCCGTTCCCGGACTCGCCGGAGCTGTCGCCTGAGGACTCCGAGCTCCTCGACAAGCTCTACGAGGGTCTGCGCGGCGTCGCTGCTCAGGCGCGTGAGCATCAGGTCCGACTCTTGCTCGACGCTGAGCAGAGCTGGTATCAGCCCGCGATCGACCGCTTCGCCGACATTCTTAGCGAAGAGTTCAACCGCGTCGATTCGTCTTCGAGCTCGTCTACACCTGCCGCTCCGATCGTCTACAACACTTATCAATGCTACCTCCGCGACGCGCCGAGCAAGATCGCCGCCGCCCTCGAGCATGCCACTTCCCACGGTTACTCGTTCGGCGCCAAGCTCGTCCGCGGAGCGTACCAAGAGTCGGAGCGCGCGCGTCACGAAAACACGCCAGCTTTCCAGGCCGGTGAGCCATGCGTCGTCTGGGGCTCCAAGGCCGAAACGGATCGCTGCTACGACGAGTGCGCCGCCCTCCTCGAGAAGCGGATCGTTGCCGACTTGCAGAAGAAGGATGCCGGTACCGAGCCGGGAGTGGGCGTCTGCTTGGCGAGCCACAACGGCACGAGCATGAAGCGCTTCCTCCAAGCGCTCCGCGACGACGGGCTCGCGACCGAGAAGGATGGCGGACTCGCCGTCGACGAGCGATTGCGCGGTCGCGTCGCCTTTGGACAGCTTATGGGTACGTTTGAGCTCCAGTTGCGGGAAAGCTTCTTCTACTGATATACTGATCTGTCGACACCTCTTCTCAGGCATGTCCGACAACTTGACCATCACCCTCGTCAACATTCTCCGCCCGAGCCAATCCTCCGACCCCTCGGTCCCGCCCCTCGTCGTCAAGTACGTCCCGTACGCGACTCTCGAGCAGGCTCTCCCATACTTTGTTCGCCGCGCGAACGAGAACAAGAGCATCCTTCAAGGTGACCCGACTAGCGGTCGCGGTGGCGCTCGCGACGAGCGTCGCGCGGTCGGCAAGGAGATCCGGAAGCGCATGGGCCTTTCGTTCTAGATTCTCCCTCACTCATCTATACATTCGTCACTTCTTGCCCCTCCCGTGTTGTCATACCGTATCTCGCGTCGCCTTCGCTCGATGTTGTAGTATTCCCTGCATTTTTGCCAACGCCTTTTTTCATGCCCTATTCCCCTTTGCGAGACCGTATTTTGCGTGTACATATGCATGTACACCCGCCATGTTTCCCGATGCAATGCTCGTCACGATTCCTTGACTAAACATAGAGCTCAACTTTAGACGGCTTCCGATGAACGTGAATTGCGGTGAATCCACAGCTTCTCATCTCCGCTTTCATACGCATCGCAAGACATGGACGCTGCAGCTCAGCGCGCTGCTCGAGCTGCATACCAGCAATTGGGCTTCTTCATACTCGAAGGTCTGCCTCCCGCGTCCGAGTTTGGGCTCGACACACTGCTCTGGCGAACGGAGCGATTCAAGGTCAGTCGTCATTGAGCTCTATCCGCGTACGCTCTGCTAACCTGCTGAAGCGAACAGGGCGTCAAATTCATCCCGCCCGGTCTACACTTCTTTGTCTTCTCGGCCGCACCCAATGCGAAAGGTGACGACACCGCCGCCGGCTCGCATTCCTCGGTCGGCGCACGGCACGGCCTCTTGCGGTTCTATCACGGGAACGAATGCATCGCCGAGGAATGGGACAATGCCCGCGAGGAGCTCAAAAGCGCTGCGACCAACACGAAGCGGACACGAAGGCGCGTCGTCGCCAGTGCAGACGACAAAACCGTCGAGACGGTCGCTTCGCCCGAATACCTCAAGGGCCTCGATGCTTCTTTGGCACCCTATCCGCAAGAAGAGATCTTGAATCACTGGCCTGCGTTGACGCGGTTCGTCTCGGAGGAGACGCTAGCGAGGGTCATCGGCTTGGATGCCTCCGGCTGCGCCCACGTCGACGCCCTGACGGCCACTGCGGACGACGCCGCCGTTCAAGCAGCAGCTGCCCAAGCCAAACAACAAGTGTGGGGCAAACCGCGACCGGAAGCGGCGACGGAACCGCTACGCGAAGAAGCAGCAGGGGAGGCGCAAGACGACCCCGGCGATTTACTCGAGTTTGTCAAGTTTGACGAGAAGCGGAGTTGGCCGAATGGCGTCGCCGGCGAAGCATTGACTCGTTGGTCGAAGGACAAGAGCTGGCAATTGAGTCAACTGGTCGAAACGCAGCTCGGCGGAGGTGCGTCTCCACCTTTTTCCCGTTGCGGACGACCGCGAATCCTGATGTCGGATTCTACAGACGTCAAAGAGCTGCTAGGCGAGTTCCAGCTCTCGTTCGTCCTGTTCGCTCTCCTGCATAACTTTGCGGCTCTCGGCGTGTACCGGTCGCTCTTTGCTTTGATCTGCCGAGCGTCCCTTCTCGCCTTGCCGCCTTCCGACCGCCCCGCGCACGACGACCTTCCCTCTCCCCTCTTGACGACATCGTCCCTACCCTTGTTCGCCTCGTTCTTGTCATCGGTCCACGCGCAAATCGCCTTCCTCGAGCCCGACTTTTTCTCTACGCAGCTCCCCTCGTTGGAACAACACCTCCTCGACTCGCTCGCGCTCCTCCTGCAGAGCCTCTCGGACGCGCAGCCTGCATGGAGCCGGCTGGGCGAACGAGATGCAGGCGCCGCGAATGTCTGGACCGAAGTCGTCAAGCAGTGGGATGCATTGGCGACGACCTCGATGGCCAAGTACGGGTGGGACATTGGCGTGATCCGCGGGAGCCATGCACCGTACACGGCACCGGGCGGACGAGTCGAGCGAGACGATGGCGAAGTCGACCTCGAGGACTTGGACTCGGGCGACGAGGCGCCGGTGATCCTGGACGAGAACGGCGACGAAATCCGGTCGACGGATTTTTGAAATCTTCCCACCGTATTTTTTTTTTTCTCCGCGAGCAGTGCAGGACTCTGGCATACTTGACATGAATGTCAATAATCTGGGAGTTCAGCAGATAGCGGCTATGTAGTGAGGCCATTAACTTTGGTTCGCCGGCTGACCGCGCGGCCCCTTCTCCGTGCTTCGTCGACTTCTCGCTCTGTCAGCGCTCCGGACCTGCGTGCAAGTGACAGACTCGCCTCGATAGCGATTCTCGAGCGATTGCTGCGCGCACGCCTCGATTGGACCGAGTCTACGCAGACTCCGGCGAAATCGCTCGACTTCGATCGCCGACTCCGACGGCATCCTCGACGAGGCGACAGTCGCAGCTACAGCCCGCGTGCAGACCCTGCCAGACGTTCAGCGGGTTGAGAACTCGGCCCAGACTCTCATCCAATACGTCTCGTTCCATTTCGACAGCGACCGACTCGTGGTGTTGCAGCCCCGCGTCGATTGATCGACCCGGCACAACTCAGCATAGACGCGCGAACCGTACACTCGAAGGCGTCTACGCACACTGCGATTCCCCCGGCACCGAAACACGCGCGATCGAAAGGTTGTCCCGCATAATACAGCCGCCTCTTCCCCCGCGGCAGGTTCCCCTCTCGTCGGCCTAGACAATGTCGAGCGCAAGTCTGAGGCTCGCAGAGCCCGTTGTCTTCCTAGTCGGCGGACTCGACTATGAGCGGGCTCGTCAGCGTCAGCGCCGAGCTGCCGCGCGAGCTGCACACCAGGCCGCCCACCCCGAACAACACGGAACCGCTTCTCCGGGCGCATCGAGGCACCCATCGCCGGAGCGTGGCACGTCTGGTACACGGGCAGCCTCGCTGTCGCGACCCGCCTCACGCGCGCCCTCGAGAGGACCCTCGATGCCCGGCTCGAGAGCCGCTTCCCCCGGGCCGCGAGGACGACTCGCCCATTTCGCCGAAGACTTTATCCCTCCCAACAGTCGCGGACGGAGCCACAGTCGAACGCGGCAGCCTGTGCCTGCGCATGCGCCGACCCCGCCTTCGGCCACGCCTGCGACACCTGCCTCCGCTCAGTCCACGACGACGACGACGCATGCCGAAGGGTCGAATCGCGCGCCGGACAATACCCTCATCCGCGAGATGACCGAGGCTCAACTTCGTTTGCAGCAAGAGCAAGAGAACGCTGCACTAGATGAGCCGCCACCTGCCATGCTCCGTGGAATATTGTCGGTGCATCTCAGCAAGCCGACGCGGATCACGGAAATCACGATACGTTTGAAGGGCATTGCCCGAACCGACTGGCCGGAAGGTGAGTCAGGTCAAGAGTTCGTGTGTTACAGCGTTCGAGGCTGAGGTTTCGTATTTGCAGGTATCGGTCCCCGTCGCCTCGACGTGATGGAGGAAAACCTGCTCATCAACTATCAACACACCTTCTTCTCCGCGAGCGCTTCCGAGATGAACCGTCGAGCTGCGTCTATTGGTCCCGGGTCCGGCGATCATGGCGACGAAGGCCGCGGGCGAGCATCTCGCAGGGCTGCGAGTGTGGCGCCGGGCCGCGACGTCAGCCACGGACGGTCCTATCACCCGCGAGACGGTGTCTTTCACGGACCAGCGTCGGGCTCCACGAGTGCAGCGCAGTCGACTGCCTCCCTCGCCGCGACCCGCTCATCGCCGAGGACGTCTCGCCTCGCTCTTGATGATGCCAGTTCGCATTCGGACACGCCGCCGATCCGGCCGGGCGAAGCCGCGCCTTCTTACGAAGTGGCTGTCGATTCGCCGATCGGTTCTCCGCTCCACAGCGCGGCACCGCACAACCTCTCTGTCGACACGTTCGACCTCGGCTCTCCGGCTCTGCGCGCTTCGCGGCACAACCTGCTCGATCGGTCGTCGACTCCTCCTTCGGGCTCCCCTCTGGCTGCTCAGCCCCCTATCCTGTCCCCCTCGCACTCGAATTCCGACTTGCAGCGAGTCTCGACCCGGGCCAGTCGCCTCTCGCACGAATCGACATCAACTCTCTCGAGTCAGTCGAGCGGTCAGACAAACCGACCTTCGATCGCTCGTCACGCATCTTCAAACACGGCCAACAGCACTGCCAATTCGAACTCGGATGTTGAGCAGGGTGGTCCCGGTTGGAACAGCGCGCCTGTTCCCGGCTCGAGCACTTCGAGCTTCGAGCGTGGTCGGCTTCCGCTCCGCGATGTCTCGTTAGACAGCGCCGGGTCCGAGGACGCGACGGGCGAACCGGGCAGCCTCGACGACGTTTCGAACGGAGTTGCAGGGATGACGTTCCAGTCTCGGTCCTCTGCTCGTCAATCTTCGGGGAGTGTGCCTGGTTCCCCGACCGAATCGTCCCATCGTCGCTTGTCCGCCGCATCCAGCGCCTCGCAACAGACAACTCGGAGAGCGTCTCTGGACACGCGCCCGACTCCGCCGCCGTCATCAGCGATGAAGAGCGGGTCCGGTAGGTCAGTCTCACGAGGACCACGCTTCTTGAGCGGTATCTCCGAAGTCCTTCGCGGCAAAAGCTCGAGTCGGGCGCGTGGCGGCGGCGAACCAGCTCACGAGCCGGCACCCGCAGCGAACCGGCGCACTCATTCGCCAGACACGCGCGGCGGTGAGGGCTCGCGCTTGCGGAGCCAATCGCGCGGGCGCAAGACTGCGCTCAAGGCGCTTAGGGAAGCTCTCGTCGTTGGGCACTTGCATTCTTCGCACGGACATGAGCGAGACGGCAGCGACGAGGACGGACACCACCCGAGCGACGTCATCGCAGCGGGTGACGGGTGGAAGGAGTTCAAGGCCGGCACGTACACCTACCCGATTTCGATCCCGGTTCCGGCGAGTTTGCCGCCTTCGCTCAACTGCGAGTTTGGCCACGTGACCTACACGCTCAAAGCGACTGTCCATCGTGCTGGAGCATTGACGCCCAAGTTGACCTCGTCGACGGAGGTGATGCTGGTGACGAGCCCGAGCGAGGAGGATACCGAGGAGAACGAGAGTATCGTCGTCGAGCGGTTCTGGGAAACTCAGGTGAAGTATCACGTCGCCTTGAGTGGCAAGGTGAGCTTTTCCGGCTCGATTTTGTGTCCTTCATTGCGCTCGTCACTGACCAATTTCTGTCTTCTCGCTGCGCAGAGCTTCCCTATTGGCGGACAAATCCCGATCTCGATCCGACTGCATCCGCTTGCCAAGATCAAGCTCTACCGAATCACGGCTCAGCTCGAGCAGAAAACGAGCTACTTCGCATCCGGTGCGTCTCCTGTCGCTGCCTTTCTCTCGCACTTACCCACGAGTCGCTAATCCGCGTCTTTTCCACTTTGCAGTCCATTCGGGCCGCAAGCTCACTCGACATGAAACGCCGAAGCGCTTCCAGCTGCTGCGAATCGAGAACAAGGATCCGAAGGAGCCGCTTCTGCCCATTCTCTCTGATGACCCAGATGTCCTCCTCAATCACCCGCTGCGCGAATTCTTCATCAACGCATCTTCTTCCGATGGTGAGGACGGTGGGTACTCGACGGATTGTAAAGCAGACCCTGACAATCGCCAATTGCTCTCCAGACGATACGCCTTCGCTTCTGGACCCGGTCGGACCGTGGTACCTTGACGGTGTGCTTCAGCTCCCCGATTGCTCGAACAAGCTGAACGTGACTACCAACCACGACAAGGCCAACATCTCGATCGCGCACACCCTCAAGATCATGATGCGTGTCGAGCGCGGCGACGACGAGTACCTCGACTCCAAGGGCAACCGAAAGGTGAGCTTGCGCGCCTGCGTTCATACGCACTGCGAACTGGTTTTGACTGACGGAGTTGATCCTATAGCTTTGGGACATTGTCGTCGAAGCCGGTGTGGTCATGCTGTCGTGCCGACTGTCACAAAACATTCTGCCGGCGTACACGGATGCGACTGCTTCCATCTCGGCGCCGTTGGGGTCGCGTTCGACCCGGAACACGACCGCCCGCACGGCGACCCACACCTGCGGCAGCCACGATCCGGCCCGAACCTCTCAGCTGCACCTCGTGCCGCACGCGTCGAGTTCGCATCGCGGCGCCGGTCCGCCGCTCGCCACCCTCGAGGATACGCTGCTCTTCTCGCGGTTGATCTCGGGCGAGACGACCCCGGCAGGCGAGACCCCTCCGACGTATGATGCCGTCGTTGAAGGCACGGCGCCACAAGGCCGGCCGGCGAGTGTTGTGGTCGAGGACGAGGAGGAACGACGAGGGAGGACTCGAGCCGCAAGTGCCCGGCGCGGTACGCGAGATTAGACTTTGGATGTATTCGAGTTGACATATCGCCTGCAAGGCGTTGCATCCTTTACCCTTTGGTGTAGATTATAGAACCATGCCATCATGTTGTACTCTTCATTCGCGACGACTTCCGCAGTTCTGGCTCTGATTGCAGTCTCTGTAAGTCGTTGCTCTTCGCTCCGCTCCCGGCGCGCCTCGACGCGGATGCAGTTGTAGCGCAATTGGAAGCTGCGCTCACATTGATCCAGCTGCCCGAGCCGCCCTGCAGTGCAGGCGAGTCGATCTGCTCTCGCCTTCGCGGGCACCACCATGTCCGAAAGTTCGCCTCGCCTTCCCCTGCTCGCCCCGCCGCGCCCATCGTTCCCGGCACGATTCGACACTTCTGATCGCCCGCCAGAGGCTAGCTCGAGCACCGCTTCGTGGCCCGAAGAAGTGCGAGGCGAGGCGACGCCGTCTGCGCCTGGTGGGGAGGATCGCGGACAGGTTACTTGGCAAATCAAGACGGACAAGGAGCTACACCTCGATCGGCTCGGTGAGCACTCAGAGCACATGTCTATCCGCACGCAGGACCTCCTCGCTGACCGTTCCGTCTACGCAGAGGCCCGCCTGCAACAGCTTCGTGCCGATTCCCCTTCCGATCTACCTCTCGCCGAGGTCGACGCCTTCCTCCTGCCGGAAAGTAGCTTTGATCGAGACGAAGAGCCAATAGCTGGGCTGGTAGACGAACCTCTCGACCCGCCCGAGGATGAAAACGACGAGGGCCGGGCGCTGCTGTCTGCCGCCGCCTCGCCTGCGATCCAGCGAGTCGACGAATCGGCGTTACGAGCGGAAGATGACGAGGTCGTCAACGCTTTTGACGAATCTTCCGGCAACGCCGAGCGGTCCTCGCGTCCGGCTGCCCGACTCGCGTCCCGGATCAGCTTCAAGGATTCGGTCCGGATCACGAGCGGATTCCGCAGTTCGTCACACCAGCATCAGCACCAGCACCAGCGCCCGTCCAACGCTCTCGCCCCGCTCACAGAAAGGACTGGCCTCTTGAGCGGGCAGACCCGGACCGGGTCGGCGCCGTCCGATCTGCTCGTCCAGGCGGTCGCTCCCTCGGGCGCCAGTTCGCGTTCGCAATCGCCTCTCGCTCGCGGGTCCCGCCGCGCTTCACAGTCTTCCAACTCTCTCGGGAACGCAGCGACTCTTTTACACGCCGGCTCTTACCAGTACTCGAGCTCGCCCGCCTCGTACGGCGGCGCGTCTCGGTCCTCGTCGCCGTGTTCCTCCATCTACGCGCCCCTGCAACCTCCCTCTCGGCATTGTCCGAACCCGATGCTCGTTCGCCCGATCGGTGGACCTCTGCGCAGAAAGAGGTCGAGCTCGAGCTTTCAAGAGTTTCTTCGCAAGAATCGGCACCTCTCGGACGATGACGACGACGATGGCGCAGACGGCGACGGCGACGAGAGCGAAGAGGACAGCGACGCCAAGGCCGACCTCGACCTTGGCGACGACGCTGAAGACAGTGGGGAGGGCGACGGTCGCGATCCTCTGCGGCTCGAGTACCACGACCTCGTCGAGCAACAGCGCGCCAAGAAGGCGCAATGGGAGGCTCGACGGCGCATCCGGGCCGCGCAGAAGCGACAGCAGGCTTTGCGTGATGCTCCGACACTCTGGACTCGTATCGTGCGAGTGTTCCTGTACGGCCACAGCAGCAGTGGCAGCGAAGGCGAGGTCCCGGCTATCGAGAGGAGGGAAGCTCGGCCGACAATTCGGACTGCTGCGCCGGGAGGTCGATTCGCGGCACGGACGTCGTCGTCGTACGAGCATTCGCCCGTTCGGTCATCACCCTTGGCTCGCGCTGCTTCTCACTCTTCTCTCTCGACGGTCTCGACCATGGCGACGGAGTCGGACAGCGACGTCGCCGATGCCGGCGGACCACCGCAGCGAAACGGCGGACGACGCCCGCCGCTGCCGCCGAACGGTACTACAGCCGGCACCGCAAGTATCAAGACCGAAGCCGACGTGCGCTTTGGACCGGCCCCAGCTCGGTATTTCAGCGTCGGGTGGATCAAGCACCAACTCCGGCGCTTGAAGCGTGCCGTCGCCAAACTGTTCCAGACCGCGGTCGTTGGCTGGCACGCTTCGCAGCGGAAACGTGAGCGCGAGCGCGAGCGTGCGGTCGTGGGTTACGGGACAGTGTAGAGCGTCCGTCCTGGTTTGCCACGTGAAGGCGATCGGATCCGCTTACAAAGCCAGATTCCTTGCGACGGCCGCTCGGAGAGCCTTTCTATTTTTGCGACGCATACGTAGCGAAAGTGTGTGAATAGCAAAGACCCGCGAGAGCATGTAAACGCTATATGGCTTGAGACACGCTGCCGAGATGGAGGACGTCGGTGCGAGCTGCACTGCGGAAGGCTGTGCGAAGGCGAGTCGCGCATGATGTCGTCGACGGCCGAGCCTTTCCTCGTCTCTTCTGCGCTCTCCGTCTACGCACACTCACCCAGCCAGACTGTAAGTGGACCGACTACGCTGCCAGTAGACCAGTCAACTGACTCGTGCTGCTCTACACAGACCCTGTAAGCTCGCCTTGCGCGCTCTCGACTGCGTGGGCATTCTTCCTGCCTCGGTCCACCCCTCGTCGTCCAGCTCGCGCCCGCCCTCGCGGGCAGAAGCGACTGGCAGTGGTGCCCTCCTAGAGCTCTTCTGTGACCTGTCAGCCCTGCCAGCAGGCCCCACACAGCCGCCAGCGACAGCACACGACTCGCGGGCTGCTTTATCGTCACGCCTCGCCCGTCATCAAAGTTTCCGTCCGCTGACTTCCCTTTCGTCGCTCTCTCTCTCTCTCTCTCTCTCTCTCTCGCGCGCGCCTCCTCGTGTTACAACGTATAGAGCAAACATGGCCACCGCTCAGCAAAAGTTCGAGTACTACGTCGCTCAGATCGACAAGGAGGTGAGCCCCCCTTTCTCCGTCACTCCGCCCGCGTAACCTCGGGCCTTGACCAACTTCTTCTTTCTGTCGACAGCTCTCCAAGTACCCCGTATGTCCTCTGGTCTGTTCAGTGCGAGAGTATGTTCGCGACTAACCTGACCCTGGTGAACAGACTCTCAACCGCCTCGAGGCTCAGACCTCGATCCCCAAGGCCTACGCCGTCCTCGGTGTCGGCGCCGTCTTCACCTTTGCCATCTGGTTCAACATTGCCGCCGGCTTCCTCTCCAACTTCCTCGGCTTTGCGCTCCCGGCCTACTTCTCGCTCAAGGCACTCGAGACCCCCGGTCACGAGGACGACATCCAGTGGATCACCTACTGGATCGTCTTTTCTTCCTTCTCCTTTGTCGAATCCTTCTCCCGGGTCCTCGTTGCGTGGTAAGAGAGCTCTTCTTTGAGTTGTTTGATGTCAAGAATGCGTGCAGTGGGCCCGATTTTCTGGCGGCCGTTTTTGGGCATTCTCGCTCACGATCGCCATTTTCTCGTTCGTCGACGACAGGTTCCCGTACTACTACGTCTTCAAGACTGTCTTCATCCTCTACCTGATCCTCCCCTCCACCCGGGGCGCGATCGTCATCCACGACAAGCTCTTCAAGCCCGTCTTCAACCAGCGCAAGACCCCGGCGACGACGACCACCACCACGTCGTCGTCGACCACCCCGGTCGCCGCCACCCAGTAAACGCTGTCCTTTAATAAAGCGCTTTCTTGGAGAGATCGGGCCCTCGGCGAACCCGTTCGAATACCAGTCCTTCGCCGGGCAATTCCCTTCTCCCCCCCTCTCTTCACTACTCATCCTCTCGCCCTACCCCTACTCCTCGGAGGTGCGACATCCGCGTCTCCCAAACCTGTTCCGGACAATTACACTTTCCTCGTAACTACCCTTAGTACTTCAGTGCACACAAAGAGACTTACCCTTTTTACCCTGCGCTGCGTCGCGTGTGGAGAGGGGAAGAATACCAGCTTACGCGAGAGCGGCACGACTGGACTTCTTGCGACTGTATGTATATACTGCGGCTTTGCGAGGGGTTCTCGCGGTTATTCCATTTTAGGCGCTGCAGAGCAAGCCGCGAGGATCCGATTTGTGCTTCTGAGAGACCGCGTGGTTGTTTCCCTCCTTCCGTCGCGTACCGCTCAACATCGACAGGCCTTTGACAAGTGCTTCTCGAGCGAACGCATAGCAACAAAGCAACCGTCCAGCCAAAGACTTGTTCCCCTCCCGGTGCGTTGCTCGCGCTTCCTGGTGACCCGTCGCCCCACTCGGGCTTATCTGACTCGTTCCTCTCGGCCGACAGCTCGCTGCACTCTTCGCAGGACATGGGCAGTGCCAACTCTACTCCCAGAAAACCCACCATAACCACGACCACTACGGAGAAGCGCCCCGTGATGACGACCCAAGTCGAACACGGACCGGACGCCGCCGCCGCCGCCGCCGCCGACCTGCTCGCGCAACTCAACCTGCGCACGTCGTCGTCCCGCCCGTCCGCAAGCATCACGCTCGACAGCCTCAAGGCGTGGGAAGACGACTTTGCCTCGAACCCGAAGCATCGCCTCGCTTCGACCGTCTTGAGCAAGTCGGCCTTTGCCGATGTCCTCGTTCGCCGCGAGGCACAACGCGAGGCACAGCAGGTCTTCAACGTCAAGCTCTCGAACGAGGGCAAGCCGATCACGAATCAGAAATCGAGCGGCCGGTGCTGGCTCTTCAGTGCTACCAAGTAAAGCCCCTTTCCGCACCCCGCTTAAGCCGTTCCCACACAAACTGGCTGACAACTATGGTCGAACCACAGTTACTTGCGCGTGATGCTCGCTCGCAAGCTGGACTTGGACGAGTTCCAGTTCAGTCAAAGCTACCTCTTCTTCGTCGACAGCAAGTCCAAAAAAGACTGTCTTTTCCGCATTCCTGCACGTTTTGACCTAGAATGGCTCATTCTCAGGTCTCTCGAAGGCGAACTACTTCCTCGAGAACATGCTGGACCTTGCCGACACTCCCCTCGACGACCGCTTGGTCCAGAACTTGATGAGTGAGCCGGAGAACGACGGTGGCCAGTGGGGTGGGTCTGTTTGGTTCTCCCCTTACAGCAGCGAAAAGCATGAAAACCCTGACTGTTTTGCGGTCAGACATGCTCGTCAACTTGCTCGACACGTTCGGTCTTGTCCCGCAGGCGGTCTACCCTGAGTCGACCAACTCGTCGGCGACGGGCCGACTCGATGCTCTTCTGACCGCCAAGCTCCGCGAGTACGCTCTCGAACTTCGCACGCTCCACGACGCGGCTCTCAAGTCTCTCTCTGAGACTCACGAGGGACGCCCATACGGCGAGCGAAAAGCCCTCGCAGCGCAGTCGGCGCGTAAACGCAAGGAAGAGCAACTCGCCGAGGTGTACCGGATCCTCGCCATCACGCTCGGTCAGCCGCCCAAGCCGGATGACAAGTTCGTCTGGGAATACTACGACAAGAAGTCGAGCAAGTACCACCGCATCGAGACGACTCCGAAGCAGTTCTACAAGGACGTGGGCGTTGACGTCTCGCAGGCTCTCTCGCTCGTCAACGACCCGCGTCACGAGTACGAGACGCTCATGACGGTCGACCGGCTCGGCAACGTTTGGGGAGGGCGCCCTGTCAAGTACATCAACGCCGACATTGACCTCTTGAAGGAAACCGCCGTCAA
Source organism: Rhodotorula sp. CC01 (assembly GCA_021654155.1). NCBI lineage: Eukaryota > Fungi > Basidiomycota > Microbotryomycetes > Sporidiobolales > Sporidiobolaceae > Rhodotorula > Rhodotorula sp. CC01. Next base: position 26,381 of record JAKEZK010000029.1, read on the forward strand.
GCTCCTCAAGGCAGACATCCCAGTCTGGGTGAGCAGCCTTTCCAGTCCGCGTGGTGGATAACCGCATTGTTAACGTTATGATTTCTGACAGTTTGGCTGCGATGTCGGCAAATTCTCCAACACTCCGCTGGGCATCATGAGCACCAAGCTCTGGGACGTGAGCCAACATTCCCTCCCCTCGAATGGACTCACGTTCGCGAATCCCCGCTAACCAACTTTCTTTGTCAAGTTTGACGAGGCGCTCGGAATCAGCCTCAAGATGAACAAGGCGCAGCGCCTGCAGACGGGCGAATCTGCCATGACGCACGCGATGCTCCTGACGGCCGTCAACCTCGATTCTGAGGGCAAACCGACTCGCTGGCGCGTCGAGAACAGCTGGGGCGAGGAACCTGGCGAGAAGGGGTGGGTCCCTAGTATCTCAGCGCTCTCGCGCTGTTACGTTAGTTCGCAGCGGATGGCTGACTTTTTTGCCCCTTGCCGAACCCAGCTACTTTGTTATGACGGACGACTGGTTCTCCGAGTTTGTGTACCAGATTGTTGCCGACCGCAAGTACATCTCCAAGGAGCTCTTGGACGTGTTCGACCACGGCAAGGCGACCGTGTTGCCGCCGTGGGTGAGTCTTTGCGCACCCTTTGCTTCCGGCTGCTAACCCTTCCGAGGAGCGCACACTGACGGCTCGTCGAACCTGCAGGACCCGATGGGTACTCTTGCCTGAAGCAAGGCTCCTCCCCATGCATATCATGTTTTCTCGCTGCGAGCCTTTCCCGCATGAGAACGCCATCCGTTATTTTCTCCTCCAGCTGCGTTTTGACGCGCCCGACGCGCCCAACTCAATGTCCCTCAAGAAGTCTATATGTATCGCGGTTGCAATCTCGAGTCTGTACCTCATCTCTTCCTGCGCACGTGCGGAGATGGAGCGTAGAGAGCTATTGTACTGTGTGCACGGTGCCCGTCACGGCGCACGAACCTCAGGCTGGGCGGACGCCAGAGCGGTGCGAGCGGCGTGATGTGAGCACGCGAGCCATACAACGGGTGTCCGAGTTCATAGCCGGAGACTCGAACAGTAAACTTGGCACGCCAGCACAAAGGCAGCTTGCTCGATTACGAGCCGTTTTCTCTTGGGAGACGGAAGCCGTTGTGAAAGAGAAAGGCTCGAGAGGCGCGGCCCACGTGAAAGTGACGAGAGTTTTGGGCCTTCTCACATTGGCGCGCAGCTCAAAGCCGCAGCTCGAGTGAAGACTTTTTCGGGTTGCCTGAGCATGTATGAGTGACTATAGGCTATGCAGCCCACCGACTGGAGTTTACAAGAGATCAGAGCTGAGGAGACGTGGATCGAGAGCCAAGAAAACAAGGACACGCGCGCGACGTAACGCGTTCCAGGCGCGTGCCCGAGCCTTTGCTCGCGTGAATTGGCGGAGCTGCTGCAGCCTTTGAAAGGCGCTCAGGTCTCTTCCTTTCTCTCTCTTTCCAGTCAAGCCTGCGGTCTCTCTCTTTCCCTCTCTCTCGCTACAGTCTGCGCACTGTCTGGTTGGCCGGTCCACCTCAGCCCTTCTCCCCTGTTCCCCTCCGCGTTTGGTCACCTCGCCGCCGCTTCGACGCGTCAACCCTCGCTCCCCCTCTCTATATACACACGCACCTCCCCGTTCCAACATGCACTTTGCTTCTATCGTCGCGCTCGCCATCCTCGGTGCCGCCTCCTCCGTCGAGGCCGGATGCCACCGCCGGCATCACAATAAAATCGCGTCGCAGATTCAGGCGTCCGGGTCGTCGTCGAGCTGGTCCTCGGCCACGACCTCGGCCGCAGCGTCGGAAAAGACTGGCGACGTTTACCAGTACGCCGCACAGGGAAACTCGGGGGGCGGATCGTCCGCAAACTCGGTTCAGTGGTCGTCCAAATCGACGGGCACGTCGTCGGCTGCTGCATCTGCTTCGACCGGCTCTTCGTCCTCGTCATCCTCGTCTTCCTCGTCGCTCGGCTGGGGCCTCAAGGGACTCAAGAAGAACGGCATCTACTTCGGCTGGCTTCCGGACGATGGTGCGTTTCCTTTTTCTTTCTCCCCGATCGCACGACGTCGGCCACATGCGCGCAAGTTCCTCGGCTGATCATGGTCCTTCCCTCCCTGCAATTAACGCAGGCTCGGGCGGCGGCACCGCGCACTCCATCTCTCAGATTGAGGCCGCCGTCGGCGCAAAGACTTCGGCTCAGGGATGGTACGCCCAGGCACAGAGTGGCACCCTCTTCGACGGATCTCAGTTCAAGTGGCGCAAGGACCAGATCCTTTCTGGTGGTGTCTTCCAGCCGGCGGTTATGCCGACCGGTGGCTGGTGGGGATTGACCGCGAGCGACAACCGCCAGGTGAGTCGCCGCTCGGACCTGCTCTCTGTCCAGACTCATCTCGGAAGTCCCTGACCACTGACCCGCGTTCTTCTGCCAGGCCGTCGCTATCTGCAAAGTCATGAAGGAGTACACCGACGCCGGACTCGAGGTCTGGCTCCGCTTCGCGCACGAGGTCAAGTACGTTGCCGTGCCGTTCTCGACATCCCGCACCGAGCTCTCTGTACTGACGTTCGTCCCCGTCTGACAGCTACTACCAGGAAGACGGTACCTACCAGGGTGGCGTTCAGGACTTCAAGGAGGGCTGGGACGCTGTCGCTAAGGCGTGCCGCCAGATCGCTCCCGAAGTCAAGATGTGGTACACTCCGAACGTCGCCCCGCTCTCGCAGTGTACGTCCCATGGCTTTCTTTATTGCTCAGATACTCGAGAGGCTGACTTCTGTAACGCCCGTAGACGACGAGTACTTCCCCGACGACCCGTCGACTGTCGACTTGATCGGTGTCGACTGGTACCCGAAGCAAGAGAGTGGCTTTGGTGAGTCTTGCCTCGCTCCTGTCGCCAAGCGATCGGGCGCAGCAACAACTGACACGTACTTGGGTATTGCAGACTTTGTCAACGGTGGCGCCGACATGAAGGCCTTCCACGACAAGTACACTTCGGCGAACGGCATCAAGTTTGCCATCGGCGAGATCGGTCTCGGCCAGGCTGCCCCCATGTCGGCCCGCGTCGCATGGCTCGAAAACATCATGGCAGCTCAGCCGCAGATGCCCAACATGATTGCCGTCTCGTGGTTCAACTACTACAAGGTGAGAGGCGTTGTGGCGACTCGTCTATTGAGCCGAAGTTCCATCGCTGACTTCCTCTCTTGACGCTTCTTTCAGGGTTACGACTTCCGCATTGCGGCCTGCGATGGCGACTCGCTGGCGAAGCAATACTTTGCTTCGTAAGCATCGCTGCGACCTTGACGTGACCGCCCTCTTCGCCTTTTTCTTTCCAGCGCACGCGCGCCTCCCTTAGGTTCACCTTTTTCCTTTCCACCTATCGCATCACGCTGGCGCTTGGACCGTTGTCTTTGAGCCGCCTCCGCTTCCTACTTCGTCTCGCCGGACGAAACCACCTCATCGACCGCACCGTTTCACGACCTCCTTGACGACCACCCTCTTCACCAGCATTTCCCGTCGGAGCCAGACCAGTCCCCTGGTTAGACAACCACACACCGCATCAACACCGCTTCGCCATATCAATCTCAGCCCAACTACGCCGCGTCTTGTCGTGAAATCAACCCTTCCGCAACATCCCGCGCCCCATCGCTCTTTTATCTGTATCCGGTATCGCCTCCTCGCTCTCCTGTCCCCCCGCGTCTTGTCTTTTCGCATCTGCCGCCTTCCGCTCCGCTCTCGAATGACGCTGGCCGTCGTTCGAGAGCTGCAGCCCCCTCTCCCCCCGCTCATCCTTTGACTTTGCCAAACTTCTCGGGGCTCATTAGCTCAGCAGCAACTTGGCGCGCAATAATATGAGCGGTTTCCTCCATCGTATCGCGGTCCGAATTCATGTGTGAGGAGCTCAGTCGATACGTTTGTAGCACAGAAAGGCTTCACAACTCCGTCAGGCTCAAAGGACTCAACGAAGCCTCGGAGCCGAGGTGCACTCCCTTTCGACCGCTTCTAAGTGTACGTGAGCTTGCGACGAGCTTCTAAAGATCAACCGGACAAACTGCAGCTAGTCACATATGTGTACAGTAGGAGCGATCAAGCCGGCCGCGGAGTCGGGCTTGCCTTCTTACTTGCCGAAATTGGAACCCGTACGGTGCCGAAAATAGAGGGGGGGTTAGTTTTGCACCCGTCCGAAGTAGTCGCCGCGCATGCGTCTGAACTTGAGCTCATGGCCAGATGCATGAGCAGCGTCGAGGGTCAAGCAAGACAGCTTGCAAAAGCTCCCGACTGGAAGGCACGGGATGAAGGGGCAGTCTATCAGAGCCCAGTATGATCCGCGGCTTTGACTTGGGATGACGTCGGCGCCTGGGAGAGAGAGCCTCGCACTCGACAGATCGATGTCGGAGATGATACAGTAGGAGAGCAACAAGATAGCATAGCCGGACAAGTGTGCGGCCGACTTACAGACCCGCGGAGACAGAAAGCGAAGCCGAGAGCGAGCGAAAATGTCTGCCGCATCCTCGGGGTAGTTTTGTCCGCGCGCCAACCCCAGCCAGCCTCATTTCTTGACGCCGAACACCCGTGCTCGCCTCCCTTGGCTCTCGCCTCTGTTTGACCCTACTTGAGCCATCCTCTTAAGTGCTCGCAATGGCCGTCCCTGCTGTGAGTTAGCAGCGCCCCGCCAACACTCGTCTCAAGAGCTCGCTTCCCCCTCGCCGCCGCCGCATCGCCGAGGCAACAAGAAAAGATGTCATCGCGCGCGCATCGTCGAATCTCGCAAACGCCCGCCTCCCCGCGCTTCCCACTTTGGGACAAACATCGGATTGTCCACAGGGATATGGATGGAGCTCGAAGGAGGGTCAAGAATAAGGGGGGGGGAGCTGGTGCTTGCGGGAAGAGCGCCCTTGGCGCCAACGCCGACAGCCTCCCGAACGAAAACGAGGACATTTCGCTGACTGCTTCCCGTATCTCCTTCCCTCGAACCGATAACTCGTCGATATGGCATCCACTATAGTCCCGCAACCACTTGCCGCTGCTCGCGTTCGTCTGGGCTTTGTCCGTCGTCAACCTCGGCCTCAGCGCCCACCTCATCAATGCCTGCAAGATCTTCCCCGTCTCGCAATACCACGCCGTCATGATCCAGACCGTCTTTGCCTGGGCATGGAACGTGAGTCCTTCTCGAGCTGTGCACGTATCGGGGAGGCAGCAGTAATGCTGACACGGGGAGAACCGGGGACCTTCTCAGACGCTCTTCACCACCATCTACCTCATCGGTAACGCCGTCATGCCGCGGTCCATCTTCTTCGGCTCCGCTGTCACCTTCATTGTGCTCTTCCTCGGCTTCCTCCAGGCCATCGTCGCTGCGGGCTCGTGGACTTCGATCATGAAGACGTGCGTCACGTCGGCCTTCTTGGCTTTCTGTCTCCTCTCCCTGACGCTTTCTCCTCCTACAGTTACGGCTACATCGAGCTTGTTAAGGAGAAGAAGGCCATGGAGGGTCTTAACTTTGTTGGAGCGTTTTTCCTTATGTTCGATGTTATCTGGGTCGCCCTTTCGTACATCACCAACCAGGCGACCGAGGTTGTGCCGGCCAAGGAGGAGCAGGTACGCGGCTTCCACCCTTTCGACTGCACTTCGGAGCTGAGACTGACTGTACCAACACCATCATCAGGTCCACTTCTAAGCGCCCTATCACCCCTCTCAGAGGGGAGGCCTTGCTCTCCGGCGCTGCGACCCCCTTTCCACCTCTGTCATTCCGCCGCCCCTCTTGTCCCTGAATACCGGCAATCGCGGGATTGGTTAATACCTTTCCTTTGACTTTTTCACCGCTACCGGGGCGGTCGTTCCGGTGGCGTCAGCTCCTTTTATTGTACACACCACAACCGGTCACTCTCCGTTTCAATTTTTTCACCCCATCCCATTCCTCGCGATTACCGCTCGAGTTGGCGCCCCCCATCCTCTCCATCCTCATAGGCTCAGGCAATTATCTAGATGTCTCTGCTTTGCCAAATCCGCTTTTGACCCTAAACAGATTTTCGTGCGCCGAAGTCGAGTTGTTTTGCTCACCTCGTCGAAAGTAAAGGCCTCGTCTGCTAAGGACTTCTGCGTCGGAGGCATATGGGACAAGGCGCACTAGAGCAGGCAAAACATGAGAGCAGGTGATTGCCGACAGGAGTCAACGTCGGAGATGAGTGATCGAGGCGCGTGCCGGAGCAATCGCGGTTCGGCCGAACGCCTTTCTTCTACTCTACACAGTCCAGCATGCCGCGACTCTCGATTGCTACGCCCTTGCGCTCATTGCGAGCTGCTGCTGCTCGCCCTTCGGCCGCAACTCGCTTCGCCGCGCCTGCCGTCGCACAGCAGGCGTTCCACCTGTCGGCACGATCGACCGCCCCTGCTGCCGCCGATGCTGTAAAGTCGGCCGGCGCACCCGCCCTGAACACCACCGGACAGCCCGTCACGGACCCTATGACGGGCGAAGTCGCCAAGAACGCCGACATTGACGTGAGTCTGAAGGGCTGCCCTTTCGACGGACGCAAAGTGGAGGGTGAGACGGCCTGCCGCTCAAGCCCACTTGTGGCGGCCGGCGGCGCGGCAATGGCGCTCAAAGTCGCTGGGGTCCGAGTTGGAGAGATCGGTCTCGGGATGAAGTATGGCGGGGCATGGTCGTCGCAGGACAGGAACGCGAGCACGGAGGAAACTATCTTTCGGCAATAAGGGACGGAATCGCTCGTCGCGGCGATACACAGAGCGGAACGAGCAGAGGCCATGAAAGCTGATCCTTACGTAACTTCACGCAGCTCTCAAGACTCGAGATCGAGCTCACAAAGAACCCGAAGAAGATTCCAGAGACGTCAAAGTTGGTCTTTGGCCGCGAATTCACCGACCACAGTCAGTCTTTGCCGGGTCGCGAGTGCAGAGCCAGTACTGACAAGGCTGACGTACATCCTTAGTGATCTGCGTCCCGTGGAACTCGACTACTGGTTGGGGCGCACCGAAGATCCAGCCGTACGCGCCGCTGAACCTCGACCCCTCTTCCACCGTGCTGCATTACGCTCCGACGCTGTTCGAGGGATTGAAGGCATACAAGGGCAAAGACGGCGTGCCCCGGTTGTTCCGTCCGGACAAGGTGCGACGCAATCGAGAAGTAATAGGGTAGACGGTAAACTGACTCTTGTTCGCAAACAGAACATGGAGCGAATGAACCGCTCTGCCGCACGACTTGCTTTCCCGGTGCGTCGTGCTGTTCTGGCTTCACCTTTAAGTGCACTTGACTGACTGTGGCGTCGTAACAAAGACCTTTACCGGCGAGCACTTGACCACCCTGCTCAAGAAGCTCGTCGAGATTGACTCGGCGTGGGTTCCGACCGAGCCTGGAACGTCTCTTTGTGCGTACGCGGAACCTCTTCCTCCCCTGCGTTCCGTGAACTCACGGAAAGATTGCTGCGCTATAGACATCCGCCCGACGATGATCGGCACCCAGGCCGGTCTCGGAGTTGGCGCTTCGACCGACATCCTGCTTTTCGTCATGTCAGTTTCCTACCTACTCGCGGCGCTGACGGTCCAAAGCTGATCCGACACTGGCGCCCACCTGCAGCGCTTGCCCCGTCGGCCCTTACTACTCGACCGGCTTCAAGCCCGTCAAGCTTTATGCCACCACCAAGGACGTTCGCGCCTGGCCGGGCGGAACGGGCGGCTACAAGCTCGGTAGCAACTATGCTGCCGGTGTCGTCCCGCAGCAGCAGGCTGCTGCGCTCGGTTACCAGCAGATCCTGTGGCTCTTTGGTCCGGAGCACCGCTTGACCGAGGTCGGGTGCGTTTCGAGTCCTCCCAGCGCTGTTCATGGCTTCAAAGGAAGGCTGACGATCTTTCTCGCTCAGCACTATGAACCTTGGCGTTTCCTTCACTCGTCCTGATGGCTGTGAGTTGGATCCATCCCTCCCCCACCCCCGCGCTGTTCGTGCGATTGACGTGTACGAACCCGGTCCCACAGCGGTCGAGTTTGTCACCCCGCCTTTGGGCGACATGATCCTCCCCGGTGTCACCCGGGACTCGATCCTGTCTCTGCTGCGTGACCACGAAAGCGGCAAGAACCGCCTCGAGGGCCTCCCGGAAAAGCTCGTCGTCTCGGAGCGGGACCTGACCAGTGAGTGGTACCGCGCCCGTTCGAGCCCCCTCTACGACAACTCAGAAACAGCTTCTGATGCTGTGCGCACGCCTCTCTCTTACAGTGCCGGATATTGTCGCTGCGTCCAAGGACGGCACGTTGCGAGAGATCTTTGGTTGCGGTACCGTGAGTCGACAACAACGACGACGAGACCAGTCACGACTTGGGGAACTTATGGACTCATCGAATTCTTCGTGTGAGACGCAGGCTGCCATCGTTTCGCCGGTCGACGGCATCGGCTACCAGGACGAGCTTATCAAGGTGCCGGTCGGCGAGGACGGCGGCAAGTCCCTTCTTTTTTCGCTGGTCCCGCCACGCAACGAGACACACGCTCTAACCCCTTTCTTTTCTCCGCGCGACAGTCGGCGAGATTGCGCGCGTCATGCTTCGCGAGATTGTCGGCCGTCAGACGGGCGAGATCCCGTCCGAGTGGTCCTTCCCGGTCAACGAGTGATAGAGCGGTACTCTTTTATGCATTTTATACAGTTGAAGCGATCTCTCTTCCGCTCTTTGTCGGCTGCAGGAAAATACGTGAGATCGGATCTCTCTTCCCCCTCTTCGGGCAGTTGTTGCAGTGCACATCTCGCCATGTGAAGCTTGCGCGAGTCCTTGACAATTTGCACCTGAGATGCCTCAGGATGTAGACGTGGTGCCACGCGTGCGCTTGTCTATCTGTGAGCAGCTACGATGCCAAAGGCGTGGGGCACTCTACTGGCAAGCGGCCCGAGTCTTGGAAGATCCGGCGGCAAACGTTTCTGGTCCCTAAGACGATGCAAGAGATCCGCAAGTCTCATGCCTTGACGGCGCCCGACGTTACGCTCGATCGACTTTGCAACTCCTCGAGCGAGCGTCGTTTTTCGGCCAACTCGTGCACCATGCGCTTGACCTGCTCGATGCCTCCTGTCTCCTTGAGCAACGTCCCCGCCGTCTGGCCGTTCTCGAGGAGGGCACGCTCGCTCGCGAGGCGGGCCCACAGATTGGCGTAGTCGGCGTAGGCTTCGAGGTAGGCGATTCGGTGAGTGGAGGTGGTGGTCGCGGCGGCAGCTGCAGGAGGAGCAGGTGCGGGCGCTTCGGAGGCTGCGGGGGCCGATGGCGGTGCACCTGGGGCGATAGTACGAGTCTTGCCGTTTGCTTTCTCGGTCCGGGTGCCGCCACCGCCTGCCTCCTCCTCGTCCTCCGAGCTGGAAGAGTACCAGCGCTGGACGACTTCCTTTTTCCGTTTCTTCGGTTTCGGCCCTCGCGTCGAAGAATCTGTCCCCAGTGTCTCCTTCACATTGTCGCCACTGTACCGTCTCGACGTCACAAAAGTATTCGGCCCGCCGGACGAACGCTTCGAGATCTTGTCGTCCCCCTTGCCGCCTGTAATCGTCGCACCAGCGTTCGCGGCGCGCTTGACCGGTTCGTCCACCACGAGTTTGGACGCGCGTTTCGACGACGGCGGCGATGTATGGGAATCGCCAGGTTCAGAGAGGCGACGCTTCTTGCGATCGGGAGGTTTCGTCGCGCGGTCATCGCGCGTGCTGGACGGCGGTGCGATGGGAGCAGGAGCAGGAGGATTCACGACCTCGTCGTCGACTTCGCCTTCTGCGTCTTGGTCCTCTTCTCCCTCCGTCGCAGTAGTAGCGGTAACGGTATTGGTCAAAGTAACAGCGGGAGGAGCAGGCGGGGGTCGATCCCGTTTCCGCTCCTCGCGACGCCTTTCCTTCTTGAGAGTCTCCTTGCCCTTCATCAGACCTCCCCCTCCGGGTCGGATAGGCGCGCTTGTCCGGGTCGTCGTCGTGGTGATAGATTCGGAGCTTGGAGGAGGTGGAGGCAAAGTGGCAGACGAGGCAGCGGTTTCCTCCTTGGTGGCAACGGCGGACGGACCAGACGCACTCGCAGTCGCCTCGAGGACGGGCTCGTCGACGTCCATCTTGACGGGGAGGCTCTCTGGACTCGTAGTTGTGGTGGTACTCCCCGAGATGGACGCGGCTGTTGCGCCAGTTGCGGCGCTCGAAGCGCTACTACCGCTGGCGGTGCTGGCAGCACTCCGGGCAGGTGGAGAGTCGGCCGCTGCAGGTAATTTCGGTTCGGCGTGAGAAGGCACGGTCGCTGCCGCTGCGGTCGGAGGCGCAGTGATTGCCGCGAGGGGGAGATTCGAAACGCCTGAACTCGACGACGTGGAAGACGATGACGAGGCAGAGGTGCTTCGGCTCAGACTCGCGGGGACTGTGCCCTTTCCGATGCGGAATGTTCCGCTCGGGCCGACGGGAGGACGTGAAGGCGGCACGGCGACGAGGCGGGAGGGATGGCGCGGAGCAGACGAGATCGTTGTAGAGGCGGGAGATCCGATTGCTGGAGAGCCGGTTCGGCTAGGCGGGGCGGACAAGGGATGCGGAGTTGACGAGCCGGCTGCGGTGTTGGCGAGCACAGCGCGCGGCTTCGTATTCGATGCTGAGCGCTTCTTACCGCCGCCGCTACCGTTGAGCGGTGGCGCTTCTTCGAGCAGGACAGCCCTCCTCGCTTCCTTTTCCTTCTCGACGAGTTCTCGGTTCTCCCTCGCTCGCTGACCGGCCTTGTCCAAGTCGGCCGGTCGGTGCTTGACGGTGACGCGGTGAGAAACGTGGGCGACGGGGACGAGATCGCGCGAGGCGGAAGAGAGGCGGACCAAGGTCGTGTCTGGCGCTTCTGGCACGACCGAGAGCGGATGCGAGATTTGGCCGATCGTGAGAGACTTGCCGCCGGACATGGGACCTCACCGTCAGCTGTCGTCGCGTTGAAAGTACGCTGTGTGTGAGAAACAGGGAGACGCACGGGGTTTGGTCCTGCCAGATTGATCTTGATGGCCTGATCGGCTGCGTCTGCTCCTTTCGGCTGCGGCGCCGCGGCAGAGTCGAGCAACTGCTTGAGGACATCTTCGGTGAGTTTGAGGTGGACGGCACGTCGCTTGTGCTGGTCTGCGTCTGCGGGCGAAGACGCGGCGGGAAAGGGCGCCAGGTACCGCGGATGAGACAAGTCGAGTGGCATGCCTGCAGCACGCGCCCGGAACGCTTCGGATCTCGCGCGACGGGTTCTACAAATCGTGGTGTGTTCCCGTCTCGTCCAAGCGGCGGCCCTATGAGCGAGTGTAGCGGTGTGCGAGCAGCTTGGGGTATCGGCTGCGGGGTATGAGCAGTCGTCCGCCTGTGTCTCGAGAGCGCCGAGGGAGCTCAGAGTGGACGCGAAATGGCGGGCGTAGTCTCGTGTAGCCTCGCGTGCCGCTAGCCACTGTTCTGCATGCAGCTCCTTTGCAGAGTAGTGAGCGAGTGCGCACAGTCTGCGGAGCGGTCGCCGGTCGATCACTCGCAGATGGCGTTGAACGAGAGCTGCGTCGAGACCTCTTTCACTTCCCCCTGATGCAAGCCGCAGTTCCACCGGTAGAGTTGTTTCGCTAAACTCTGTGCAGCTGCTTAGGAGAGTGCTTCAAGCCAGTGTTTGAAACCGTCCTCCCGCCCACAGTCTCACATCGCGCAGGTCCAGCACAGCTCGCGTCTCACCTTGACAATCCGATTGCCGAACGACCCCACCGACCGAACCACCCGACCACACGCCCGCTTACAGACGAGTGTAGTACAGACGCAGAAATGCCGGCCACTCAGCAATCGTACGATATGCTTGCAAAGGTACGCGCTCCTATACTCGCGTCGTCGTCGGTGACCTCGGACCGCCTCCTCTCGCTCTCTGGCTCGCGCGCCACTCACGCCTGCGGCTTGCAAGTCTGGCGAGCCTCGAGAGCATGGAGGGGGCAATTGCGAGCGGGAATTGCATGGCTGCCGAGGCGAATGCTGACCTTTCGCCGTCACCTGGCACGCGCAACAGATGCTCCTGATCGGAGATTCGGGTTCGTTGTCAACTCATCTCTTTGAGACTACGTACAGCCTCGCAGTGTACTGATCCTTGCCTTGCGTGTCGACAACATCTTGTTCCCTTCCCCAATTGGTACCGTCTCCGCCTCGCGCTGTTATCGCCAATCCCCGGACTGCTTGCCCGCATGTCCCGCAGGCGTCGGCAAGTCGTGCCTGCTCCTCCGATTCTGCGACGATGCCTGGACTCCGAGCTTCATCACCACGATCGGTATCGACTTCAAGATCCGCACCATCGAACTCGACGGAAAGCGCATCAAGCTGCAGATTGTGCGTGCCGCCGCGTGCTCTTCCTTGCTCGTTCCCTGAGTCTGGCGCAGGGACAGCTGACTGTACGTTTGCGTGCGGTGCTTGCACAGTGGGACACGGCGGGGCAGGAGCGGTTCAGGACGATCACGACGGCGTACTACCGAGGCGCGATGGGAATCCTCCTCGTATACGACGTCACCGACGAACGGAGTTTCAACAGTGAGTCTTCCCCCTCCGGACTCGCCCCAACCATTTGCAAGGCGTTCGCTGTTGTCACAGTGCCTTCTTTCCATGGAGACTTCAGTGTCCTCCGGGAACCAAACGTTGACACCCGTTCCTCCCTCGGCCTGCCCCTCCTAGACATCCGGACGTGGCACGCCAACGTCGAACAGCACGCATCAGAAGGAGTCAACAAGATCCTCATCGGTAACAAGTGTGACTGGAGCGACAAGAAGGTGTGTTTTCGCGCGAGCCTCTCTTTTTCAGGTCCAGACCGCAACCCGACTCGGGCGGGTGAATATGATGGATGCGGGTTGACGATGACTCATTCAACTTCTGATGGTGCCGCACGCAGGTCATCTCTGAACAGCAAGGACAAGAGTTGGCCGACGAGCTTGGTCTGCGATTCCTCGAAACGTCGGCCAAGAGCAACATCAACGTCGAAGAGGCCTTCTTCGCACTCGCAACGTGCGTCGTTCTTCGTCCTCGTGCCCTGTATCCTGTTCAGTGCTCGCGGTTCGCGGGTACCGGGAATCCCTGTTTCCATGGTCGACGCTGCTCACGCGCTATTTCCCCCTCCTGTGCAGAGACATCAAGAACCGGTTGGCGGAAACGAATGCGACGAGCGGAGGTGCAACCGGTGCGGCTGGCTCGCAGGGCGCCAACTCGCTCGGACTCGGCGGAACCGGCAACGCCGAGAACAAGAGCGGCTGCTGCTAGTCAGGGGTTGCTCGTCTCGCCCTCCCTATTTCTTTCTTTGGGTTCCTACACATCTTTGAGCTTGCACGCCTTTTTACCTCCTTACTGTTCGTCTTGCCCTCGCCCTCGTCTATTTTCCGCACCATTTTCCCCCTTCGCAGTCATATTCTAGCCTCTCTCTTTCAGCTTCCTCTCTGCGTCCAGCGCCGTTCGGTTCTCTGTATTTGTCACGGTTTTTCAGTTTCCCATCGCCGACCAAGTCCTTCTCTGTTCGAGTGGGGATGCCCGTCCGCCGGCACTCGACCTACTGCTGGTCTCGCGAGCGCCGAGTCTATCTGTGCCCAATAGCGAATACGGCCTGCTGTAGGTTCTCAGGTTGAGGACGGACTTGTGCACGTGTTACTCGAGCTGTCGAGTGCGTTATCCGACCGAGATGTTACGAATCGAATGCACGCCGCGGAGAGAGGTCGCTTGACGTGCGAGAGGAGCCGGCTCACTAAGTGTACTTGGGATGGTCGTGTCGACATGAAGGATCTCGTGGGTTGACACGACCGCGGACCCCCTTCTTCAAGTCAGCGCGCGGACTGTGCCGTTAATGCTTTCCCCAAACCGCTGCGAAAGATCTCACTCCGTGCACACGATGACAGGATGGCTGATCCGGACTAGATGGGAGGTATGCTGGTCCAGACTCGCGCGTCCAGGTTAGGAACGGAAGCCACGAGCTCGCCCATCACAAACAGGATTCCCGTCGCCAAAATCCGCCTGCTGCATCTAAACGCGGGGATCGACACGGCGGCCGGCGGTAAATACCTGCGAGTGAGCCAACTCTGTGCTCCTTTTTCGCGCCCTCATCCCCTACCTCCGGCTTGTCGACAAATCTATGTGGCAAAAGAAAATTGCCACGTACGCTGCCTCACAGCTCGCCTAGCTCAATATGGGACGAACTTGACCTGTGTGACAATGATGGAAACCCAGGCCGTTCCCTCCTTCGTCCGTTTTCGGGAGCCGTATGCGGCGTACCCGACACAACGTGACTTGGCTCTCTCTCTCTACTCGCCACTGTCCCATCCGCACTTGATGAGTTGCCTCCTGTTGTATCAAGGCATCTTCCAGCAGCAAGCATCGCTCGTCTCACGTCAAGCTTTTGCGCAGGCGAGATTCCAGCGGCGCGCAACCCGTCAGCATCGGGTCAGAAGCTTTCAAGCTCGAGCCTTGCTCCGCTGAGAAACCCAGCAATTTCACCCGCACTCCGTCAATCTCCTTTCAGCAAGTACGCTCTGTTGCGTAAAGGATCAATTGAGAAGGCCCAGCGGATTCCGGCATGCACGCGCGACGCGACGGCGAAAGCTGGCGACTGTCGACGGCGAATCTTCAAGCTGTGCCGCTTGCCATAGACAACTCTGGGTGGGCTCCGTCGCTGTGGTCCGAGGGAGGAGCAGGGAGTGAAAGACTGAAAAAGATGGAAAGTCGCGAGAGAACTTGGAGAGGATCCCGATCAGTGCCACGTGTCGCGTCTTCCAAATTTGATGAAGCAAACGCAACGGACAGACGGCACTCAAGCCTCGGAGGCCTCGGAGGCCTCTGCGTTCGCCCGTTCCGTAAGGACGCTTGACTGCTCGATTCTGGTGTTTATCGCTCCTGCGCTCTCGTTCGAACTCACTCGCCCTCGCTTGGGAAGACTCCGCCGCTACTTTCGGCATTCCCCGACCGATCGAAACCCTCCGAGAGACGAGAAGACCTGCAAACATCGCACCTCGCACGACAGGCTCAGAGACCGCCAGCAACCATGTCAGGCCCCTACGGACGGTCCGATCATGGAAGGTGAGTGGCAGAGGAAGGGAGGTGTGCGCGCACTCCCTGTCGGCCTCTTTTGTTCTTTCGGACAGGAGCTAATCACGGACGCGTCCTCTCTCTCGCTCGTCCAACTCGCCCTGGCAGCGCAATGTACCCGCCGACAAGCTCGACGACGCACCTTGCCCCGGAAGCGTCCGGCGGTATGCCTTACCGGAGCTCGTTTGCGACGAGTCACGCCGGCAAGAAACGCAAGTCACCGTGGCTGTGGATCGGTATCGCGGTCGCCGCGGTTGTCGTGATCCTTGCGGCCGTACTCGGTGGCGTACTCGGCTCTCGTGCTCACAACAACAACGACAACAAGAACAACTCGGTCGCGAACAAGGTCAATGCGGGAGCGACGGCGGCAGCGGCGGACGCGTCGAGTGGAGCTGCAGGTGAGCCGGTCCCTCGCTCCTCAGCAGACGGCACAGTCTTTGCTAACAGCAGCGCGTACTATTTCAGCCTCTGCGACTGATTCTGCGGCGGCCGCCGCGACGCTGGCGCCCGGCGCGGCCGAAATCAACATCGTCGATCTTCCGGTCAGTCTCAGTTTCCCCTCTACGCTATGCCCCCATGCTAGCCCATCTAGACTGCTATACACGCGTATTGCTACGTTGTACCGGCTGCCGGGACATATCTATACGCTGCTCCGGCTACTGGAGCGATGGAACGATGATGCAGGATCCGGGAAAAGTCTTTGCAGGCTTGCTGACGTCTGCCCATCCCTACAGCCTTGGGATTGGGCCAGTAACAAGTCTATAGGCATGTGCCTTGGCAACGTGCTCATACTGGAGAAGTGGATGAGTCCCGACTGGTACGTTAGCCCCTTCCTACCACCCAAACGTACCGCCAGGACTCGCGAACTGACTCTCAGCCGCGCAGGTTCAACGACACTGTCAACGCAGTCCAGCCTGGCGCCGGCGCGACTACTCTCGATGAATGGGGCTTTATGAAGGTGCTCGGACAAGAGCGTGGCCGGGTCGCGCTCATCGAGCACTTTGAGACATGGGTGACGGAGGACGACATTCAGCAAATGTTCGAGTACGGCATCAACCACCTCCGCATTCCGACTGGTTTCTGGGCGTGGATTCCTACGATCGAGGGCGAGCCCTACCTGAACGACACGAGCGTGTACCAGGAGCAGATCGAGCGGATCCTGGGCTACGCGTACGCACGCGGCATGTACGCCATCATCGACTGTCACGGATTGCCGGGCTCGCAGAACGGCGAGCAGTCGTCGGGCCAGCTCACGACAACGCCGTCCTGGTTCGGCGGCAGCGCCAGCTCAGAGACGCCGAGTCAGACCCGCTCGGACCAGATGGTCACGGCGATCACCGAATGGCTTGCGAAGACCCCGTACCGGTCTGTTGTCACCGGCATCGAGGTCATCAACGAACCGCGGCCGTACACGAACGACCAGATCGTGCAGCTTCAGAACTACTATGAGCGTAGGTCGCCGGTCAACCCTTGCTCAAAATGATCGGGGAGACTGACGCGGGTTCCATCCTTGCAGGCTCGTACGAAACGATCCAAAAGTCTGCGTGGCCGGTGGCGACGTTCCTGCACAACGGCTACACCAACTTGACATACTGGCAAGACTTTGCCGCCGCCCACGCGACCGACCCGCCGTCGATGGTCATGGTTGATCACCCGTACCCGTGAGTCCATCCTTGCTTCGGATTTGACGAAAAAAGGGACTCTTCACTGATGCGCTTCTTCGTTCAGCGGAAATGTACGTCAAGGATCGTCGTGTGCACCGAGCGCAGCTGCTGACTTTTCGCCCTGCTCTCCTCAGTTCCCGCCTCAGACCAACAGCGCCGACATCCTGCAGCAGATCTGCTCGGCTGCCGATCGCTACCTCGAAGTGCGTCTGCACAGAGAGCCTGTTCTTTGCATTGACGTCGCTGACCAGTGAAACTCGCCCGCAGTACCCGATCCCGATCTGCATCGACGAATGGTCGCTGTACACCGGCGTCAAGGACCAGACGTTCGAGAAGCAATTCTACGAACAGCAACTTGTCACTTGGGCGTGGTCCGCCGGCGGCATGTACTGGTCATGGAAGCTCGAGACGAGCCAACAGGACCTCGCCGCCGGCCTCGATTACTCGCAGTACTCTTTCTGTGAGTCGGCGTTCGCATGCTTCCTTGTCACGCTCTCATCACTGAATGACGTTCTTTGCCAGCTACGATCCTGAAGAACAACTCAGCCACGATCGACAAGCCGTCCGCGTTCGGCCAGAACGGAACGACCTCGCAAGGGTCCGCCGAGGCGTACCTCTCTGCACTCGCCGCCAAGATCACGCCTTCCTGTGGCACAGCTCCGAGCAACGTCGCGCCTTACGCGACCGCCTCCGTGTCTGCGTGGAGTGCTGAACAGAGCGCTCGCTCTTCCGCTGCCGGCCAGACTTTGACCGCCACGGTAACGACGGCCTCATCGTCCGCAACCGCGACGGCGACGGCTCGCGCCAGGCGCGCTGTGCCCATGCGCGCATGAGCCTCACTTATATCACCTGTATCACTCCCATCTCTCGGAGGAGCGACGACCGTCCCTCTCTCCATTCACTATCATATGACGTCCCTTGATCCTGTCCTTACTCCCCCGATCTCCCTGATGCCGCGCTCGCAGACGCCACCTCCGTACATTCCTTTGCAATTTCATGACGCTGAACCTCCCATATTGCCTGCTCGCAATGCGGCACCGAGCTTGACTGGCACTTATTCTTTCACGTGCAAAGGCTGGGGATGCTCGACGGAGGCCCCGGCGGGTCATCGCCCCCTCGCTATATGCTGAGCTCGGCTGACACGACTGAGCCTTGTTGAGGAAGCATTGATGCATGAGGTCGCCCATACGAAGAGCAACAGAGAGGTGGAAAAGACCGAATTACGCTGAAGCGAACTAGACGTGGCAAACGCGGGGTTCCGCAAACTCCAGAGAGACCGGTGCGATCGGTGCGGCTCGAGGAAGGACCCTCTTTTTTTTTGTGCGGCCAGCCTAGCGCGCCTGCAACCCTCAAAGTACAGCTCCTTCCCGCCTGACAAACTGCTATAGCGGTAAATCGTCGACTTTCAAGGCTCTCGCTCCCGGCGCGCATCTCGTTTGACAAGCGACTGAAACGCGAACGCGAGCGAACCGTCCTTTGTTTCTCGCTCTCGACAAAGCAACCTCGACTACGCGGCGACGCTCTGGGACGACAAGTCCAGACGCAGCCACCTCAGCCGCTTTCGTGCAGTTCGGCAGCCTCTGCGTCCGTCGGAACGTTGAGGTGTCACAACGACGGGCCTCCTGCGCGCGCCCCACTTTCGGCCTCGAGTGCACGCACCGCACAGAACAGCGAGCCCGACGTCGACACCGTTTCCAGCGACAGGATGGTCACACCGACGGCCGGCTCAAGCCGAGAGGGACGGGGTGAAGCGGCGGCGGCCGCAACACTTGACCCCGTGATCATCGCGGTGGCGGCGTCGTCGGACAAAAGCGAGGCTAGTGAGAGCGGCATCGCGCCGCCCGTGGCCTGTAGCGTCTTCAAGGAGGTGCTCGAAGACCCGACGAGCCCGATTCCGACTCTTGATGAGCTCGAGGTGCGCTGCCCGTCCTTCCCGCGTCGTGACCTCTCGCTTCCGGGGCTGATTATCTGATCCGCTTTCCGGTTCCTATTAGACGTTCGGCCTCTTCGACCTCTCCGAATCCGAACGTCTCCTCGCAGAGTATCGCCTCGTGCACCCGCACCCGCTCCGCGTGCCGGACACGCTCGCCGGCGCGCAGGCACGGCCGAGAGAAGCTCCGTTGCGCCAGTCGAGTGACCCACAGAACCGATACTCGCTCGCATCTCTCCAGCTTCCGCCGTATTGGCCGACTTCGTCCGCTCTCTCAAGCCCTTCCGACGCGTCCCGACTGAATCCGTTTGCTTTCGCTCGCAAACCGAGCGCCAGGCCTCGGCTCTCAGAGCGCACCAAGAGCGGTACAGACGTTCCGACTTCTTCTCCTGCGAGTCGTCCGGTTTCAGCATACGACATGATCAACGGCGGCGTCCCGGACCCGTATCCTGGCGAGAAGGGTCTCGAACGAGAGGCGACGCTCAAAGCCGACAAGCGACCTGCCGCCCGCAAATTGCGCAAGGCGCCCCCGCCGCGGATCACGGTTCGAACCGACGAGACTGCTTTACTGCGTCCCGTCTCTTCCAAAGACACGCGCTCCACGCTCAGCGTGGATTCGGCAGCGCGCGAGTCGAACAACCGTTCAAGACGAACGAGTTGGACCTCGAACGCGTCGTCATCATACCCGCATTCGCCAGTCACGTACGAAACCGACGATATGCACCCTTCGCCCATGTCGGACGCGCGAGTCGGCACCCGACACGATCTCGGACGCAACTCTGCCTCAGCAGCTGCGGAGAAGGAGTTTGTCGTCAAGCGGCGCGAAGCAACGTCTTCCTCCGCGGAAAGTCTCCATTACCAGGCCGACAACGAGCGGAATCGCTCGTCTCCGCGAGTCGCGCGTTCGACGCGCTCGAGCTTTGGCTTCGCTTCGTCGCCAACGTCATCAATCCCGTCGCCGTCCAAGTGGGTCAAACCGTGGGGCTTTGACCGAATACGCCGCGGCGGCAACTCCACTCCATCGAGCCCGACTGTCGGGAACAGTCCTGTGCCCGGTGCTGCCAAACAGGATTCGCAGACCTTTGAAGTTTTGAGTCGACCGTCGCGGCGACCGAGCCTCGACCGCAGTTCTTCGACCGGAGTCATCCCAGCTGCTTCATGCCCGACGGCATCACCGTCGGATCCGCGACTCGGTGGCCGGCCTGGATCGCCGCAGGAAGAGCTAGACTCGATGCGGCGACTCGCAGAGCATCCGAGCCGCAAGTCTCTAGCCAGAGGCATCTCTTTCGACTCGGTCCGGACGCCGAGCGGATGCACTACGCCGGCAATGCTCTCGACGGCTTCGAGCGGAACGATTCGACACCCGGACGCTGGGACTCTCATCAGCGAGCATCCGACCCGCTCGGCAAAGCTTTCTGAACTCTTACGGGCCTCGGTCGGCGTCCAGGATCCCTTAAGCGGCGGCGACGAGCGGTGGCGAATCGAGCCTGGCGCGACGTCGCCGACGGAAGACGATGTGCTCAATTCTTCGCACGCAAACTCGACCACCGACTCTTGGGCGTCGTCCAGCTCGTCACGCTCTCGTTCGCGCGACTCGCTCTCGTACTGCTCCGGAGATGAGACACCGGCATCTTCCGCTGTCGAGAACGACGACGAGCCCGTCCGCGGCAACGACGCCTTTGATGTCGGTAAGGCTCCGATCCCTCTCGGAGCCACTGGAGCGACTCTCGTCGCGACACCTACAGTTTTCCGCTTCGCATAGATAGCGCTGTGGTCCTCTTGGGGCGTCGCTCCCTTTCCACCAGCGCCATTGTCATCCTTCCTCAATATCTTTGCAGCATATCTTATTTTCGCCTTTCCTATCACTCCATTTCGGTTCTTCCTGTCGTCATCCTGTCCTTGTGGGGTTCTCTATCCTGCGCTTTACGTAGCGCGGCGAAGCTTTCATTTCCGGGCCTTTATCGCTCCCTGTCGTATCAGTTTGAACACGTAGTTTCATGTCATCTCATTTCATATCTGCCTCAGGATTGGCAGAGCAGAGACAACGTGTATCGGAGCGCCACAAGAGTCGGCAGGTGAGCGTGGACGAGGCGGTTCTTGGCCGCCGAAGGCAAGGTTGCTCAGCAAGCTAGAAGACAGACCGGAAGCCCTGGCTTAAGCCTGGAAGCAGCTTGTGGGCCTCTTGTGCATATCGGCAACCAACAATCAAGTCAGCATCCCTGTGCAAATAGGTGCTGAACTCGGCACAGGCGCGGAACAGCGGTGGCGAGAGCTTTTCGAGTCGCCGTGCTTCTGGGAGCTCGAGACCGGTCGCACAGGTTCGCAGGGCTTGCGCTGTGGAAGCTCAAGCCCTGCAAAGCGAGCAAGCTTGTCTCCGGTCAAGTCGCTGCTTGACCCCTTTTGCGAGCATGAGAGGGGAGAGCCAACACGGTATCGTCGTTGACCGCGGATCGGAAGGAGCTAGCGGGGTGGGATATTTGCGGCGGTAGTAAGCCTGACATGTGCAGACAGTGTTTACATGAGAGCATCGCTGGTTCGACTTGATCGAGACTCGTTCCACCGGTTCCCTCCGCCGCCCCACGTCGCGCCTCTTCTGTCTCTAGACCGCTCACTACTGCCGTCGTCTCGCCCGCTGAGATAGAGCTAGAACCTTTTACAGCAGCCCGCAACAGCTCGAAAAGCCTGACGCGACGCGACACCGATGGCGACCTACACCAAATTCGTCTGCGCCGAACCGGAAGGCGATGCCCTCGACCCGACACTGCAGTCTGTCATACAGCAAGAGAGCCTCAAGTGGATCTTTGTGGGCGGCAAGGGCGGAGTCGGCAAGACGACCAACGCATGCGGAGTCGCGATCCAACTCGCGCAGCAGCGGGAGAGCGTTCTGTTGCTGTACGTCGACGAAAAGTCCAGATCGTCCCCCAGCCACCTTCCGCCGAGACACTTCGGTTTCTTGCCATGAAGCGGAGTGCGCGATCTGCGCCTCAGTATCGATTGGACCGCTGACCTTGTCCTGGCCCCCCTCGCGTCGCTCCGAAATCGCAGCTCCACCGATCCGGCGCACAACCTGTCGGACGCCTTTTCACAAAAGTTTGGCAAAGAGGCGACCAAGGTCAACGGTTTCGACAACCTCTATGCGATGGAGATCGACCCGAGCGCGTCCATGCAGGACATGGTCGAGTCCGGTGAGTGCACCGTCGCGGCCGGGGAGACGCCTGCGGCGACGAGACTGATTCGCTGAACTCCTCCCACTAGGCGACGAGAGCGGAATGAACGGCATGATGCAAGACCTGGCGTTTGCGATCCCCGGAATCGACGAGGCGATGGGTTTCGCAGAAGTCATGAAGTGCGCCGCCCATCTCTCTCTCTCCTCGCCCGTCCCGCTCTATTTCCTCGCTGAGTCTTGTACACACCCACAGACAAGTCAAGTCGATGCAGTTCTCGGTCATCGTCTTTGACACGGCCCCGACTGGTCACACTTTGCGGTTCCTGTCGTTCCCGTCCGTTCTCGAAAAGGCACTCGGCAAACTGAGCGGTCTCTCTGGCCGTTTCGGCCCGATGCTCAACCAGGTAGGAGAGCTCTCTGATCACGAAAGGCGCAGCGGCGCTGACGGGGCTCTGGGAAACAGATCGGATCGATGATGGGCGGCGGACTGAACACGAGCGAGATGTTTGAGAAGCTCGAGAGCATGCGGGAGGTTGTTACAGAGGTCAATGCCCAGTTCAAGAACCCGGTCAGTCTTTTCTCTTCAGTTGTGGTGCTCGAGCGTTTGGCTCACCTGAAAGCATACTGCCCGCAGGATCTGACGACCTTCATTCCCGTCATGAGTGCGTCCATTCTCCGTGCCTCTTCACACGAGACACTGATGTATAGCTCCTCGACGAGCAGTCTCCGAGTTCCTGTCGCTGTACGAGACGGAGCGCCTCATCCAGGAGCTCACGCAATACCAGATTGACGTGCACGCCATCATCGTCAACCAGCTGCTGTTCCCCGACGACGGTGCGTTGGCTTGCGCGGGCTTTTCGTAATCAGGGCTCTGACAGGTTTTCTGACTCTGCGGGATTTTCCGCGCGCAGACTCGACCTGCAAGCACTGCAAGGTCCGGTGGACTCAGCAGCAAAAGTACCTCAAAGAGGCGTACGAGCTCTACGGCGAGGTGAGAGGCTGTATGCCATCGGTACACCATACTCGTGCTGACCACAAGACGTTGCCACAGGACTTTCACATTGTCAAGATGCCGCTCCTGAGCCAAGAGGTTCGCGGTGTCGAGAGCCTGAAGAAGTGCGTTTCTCTTTGCCTTTCGTTCTCGACTCTTCTTTTCTCAAGCTGACCTCGATGATGCACTACCCAGGTTCAGCAAGCTGCTGATTGAGCCGTATAAGCCCGGGCAGGAGGTGTTGTAGATTGGTGCGCGGGTCATCAGCTGGAAGCCGTCATCTTCGTCTGGCACCCTGTTCGGATTGAGGCGTCGGGATCTGGTGTTTCGCGCGCGGGGTGCAGCAGTCGACTGTTACACGCTCAATAAGCTGAATGTAGAGAAGAACAGAGCGGGTCGGACCTCTTCGACAGACTGTCCCACTCGAGAAATATGATCGACTCTTTTCCTTCTTTCTCTCCCATCAAGGTCAACTCTCACTCGCCGGACCAGCATGTCGGACGATGCCGCCGCAGAAGAACGCCGCCAGAAGGCTGCTGCTCGTCAAGCCAAGCTGCTCGCCAAGAGCAAAGAGCGGCTTGACAAGATCACGGGCGCCGCAAAGGGTGAAGGCCGCATCGTCACCGACTGTGAGCTGGTAGAGCCCGTGGGCCGAGTCAACTGAGCTCCATCGCTGACTGTATGGCGCCCCTCCCACACTCAGCTGCTGTGGGCATCGCCCCTCGACCGGTGACGAGCAACCCCCCACCGCCGACTTCACTCGCCGATGTCAACGATGACCCCGCCGAAGTCGACTTGGGCGTACAGAACCCGCTCTCGCTCCTCGCAGGGACCGACCCTTCGGCCCAGAACCCGTTCGCGGCGTTCGGTGCAGGTGCTGGAGCAGGAGGCGCTCCTGGCGAGGACCCGTTCTCGCAGATGATGCAGCAGATGATGGCGGGAATGGGTGGCGCGGGAGCGGCGGGAGGAGGAATGGGTGCAGGGATCGCAGGAGGTCAGCAGCAACCGGCCGCCGGTTTGCCATTCGCTCCGGCACCGCCGAAAACGCTCCTCGATCGCTTCTTCCCCCTCGTGCACATCACTTCGATGATCGCGCTCGCGAGCTACGTCGTCTTTGTCTATGAGCCAGCCAGGAGAATCGCGACGTACGGATGGGCCGGTGGTAGCGAGGGTGTCGACTGGTCGGCGTGGTCGGCGTTGCTCACGCACAAGCCGAGAGATTTGGCCCTCGGGGCGGGCGCCTTCCGTGGGCTCGCGTCGGTCGTGAGTCCTCGGCTTCATGTCGAGGTTGGCGAGGAGATGCGCTGACTATGTACCGGAACCAGCCGCTGCTTTGGATGTTTGTCACGGTCGAGCTGATCTTGCAGACGACTCGCTTGTTCCTTGTTCGCGTGAGTTGACGCTGATTAGTGTTGTCATCGATAAGGCTACTGCCAAGCTGACTCGTATTGGTGCGCTGCGACTCGCAGAACCGCCCGGCCCCGCCCGGAATCCTCAACTCGATCCTCCCGCTCATCTCGCAATTCTCGCCGCAAATCGGTCTCGCGATCCAGACCGGCGTCCGCTACCTCGACTTGTTCTCGACGTGCCTCAACGATCTCGCCGTCCTCCTCTTCTGCATCGGCTTGACGGTGGTCATCGGGAGGTGGAAGGCCGGAACACCGACGGGGCTGGTTCAGGCCGTCGAAGAAAAAGTCAACGAGGCGTTGAACCGGGCCGCGGGAGATCTGTAGGGAGTACAAGATGTAGCGTAATCTCTCTTTTCTGAGGCATATCGGGCTCTCTCGCTCGGGCAAAGAGACCTCGGCTACCTCCTGGCAGTGCTGTTACCCGAAACGAGATGGGCGTCTTTGCGCGACTCTCGAATTTCGATCCGGCAAAAGCCGTGCTGTGTTGCGAAGAGAGCGTGGACATGCTAGTACTACAACAAGACTGGGAGCGAACACGGGGTAGGGAAGAAAGGCAGCAACTCGCTGCGATCTAGTTGTTGAGTCGTGTCTGGAAGCCACACTTCTCACAAGAGTAGAAGACGGTAGCTGGGTGCAGGGAGGGATCAAGTCAGCATCCATAAATGCCGAGTATAGCGGCACGTAGGTAAAGCATTTCTCACCTCCTTCGTCTGCGGCGACAGCAAAGCAAAAAGCGCGGCGAGGTGTCAGTACTGAACGGTGGGCCTTCTAGATTGCCGACCTGCTTGAGCAGAGCACGCACCTGCAGACCGCAACTGCATCGTCTTGACCGACATCTGCTTGGCGCCACACTTTTCGCAAGTCTCGTCGACCTGTTTGAAACAAAGCGATGTCGCGTGGTCAGCATGACCCAATCCTTCCGCTTTGCCGCGCCATGCGCCAGACGTACAAAGACCTTCTTCTTCTCGACGTCTCCGCGGTTCTTGACCAAGCTGGTCTTGAGTTGTCGCAGCGACGAAGGGAACGCGGCCGGATTCGACTTTGTCGTGATCACCTCGCCCTCATATGCTGCGAGCGCCGGCGCCGACCAAGTCAGTACTGGGGTAAGGCGTATACTGGAGCAAAGCAGGGAGGCTATTCACGCACCCGTGGCATCCTCAACCTGACCGCAACCGTCGCATACGAGCTGATCCTCATCGCCGGGCAAGTCGAGCAGCGTGCCGCATCGCGAGCAGAAGATGAGCGAGCCGTACTGGTTAGCAGTCGAGGCCATTCTGCGAGTCCTCTTTCCGCGCTAGGTAAGGTCTATGAGTGGTTGCCGAGCCGAGCAACTTCCCTTGCTCCGCTCACGCGGAAGCAGAGTTGATGAGAAAGATGACCGTGCTCCGCAATTCTTCCTCTATGCACGAGCGGGTGGACAGCGTTCTTTGCTAATATCTCTTCCCCTCTGCGTTTGAGCCCGGCGGAATAGGTCCGAGACGCTTTTCAGATGGAGCCGGAGCTCGAATGCTCGAGGTTGATTGCAAAAGAGCTGCCGTCTGGTGTGCACCTGCTCGCCAGACCTCGTGCAGTCCTGCCTGCCAGCTTTTTTTTCGGAAACTGATCGTCATTGTCAGAGCTGCGCGCGGGCGCGGAAGGAAGCGAGTGGCGGGTGCAGCATGCCGGTGCGCATCAGGTCTTGTACCCGCTGACACGCCCCTCTCGCCTTGGACGACCCTGTCTTCACGTTACATCCGAGTGGCAGCGGATGGTCCCCGCACTGATAGGAGCATAGCTGTGTCCGCCTAGGTAGTTGCACCGATATGGACGAGCGTTTGCTGCCATCAACCGTAGCTCGGCGCGGCTTGTTTTCGAAAGGCGTAGGCAGCAAGCCGGCAAACACTCAGCTGAAAAAGCAGAGCATGTATGTCGCTTCTCAGGCGGAACCGTGAGAGCGATTGGCAAGGATGAGCTAAGTCGAGGCGGTTGCGATGTGGAGCGGGATTTGGCGCGCTGCCGATCTCGAGAAGGAGCAGTCACTTCGTAGTGAAAGCCCAGCAAGTGGACGCTCTGATCGCGAACACACAGCGTCTGCCGCAGGAAAGCTGGACAGAGGGAGCTGTGGTGGAGATGAAGCGGAAGGAGCACGCCGCGCGTCGCCGCGCCTGTTTGCGCGCCGTTTTGACGCAGCTGAGTAAGCCAGTCCGACTCGACCTCATCGATGATCATATCGGCGTCCAGACTTGTGCTGCCGCGCACGCCAAGCGCGGGACCGCCGCTCGTTACAAGTCCAGGGCAATGAGGTGACGTAGAGATTGGCAGGAGAGCTTTGATCGATCCTGGAGGCGCAGAGGCTGGAGGCCCGTGCGCCGGAGGTCCGCGGAGATCCCGTCTCAGCCGTAGACCAGAGCTAAAGTACTCGAGGGCCTTGACCAAACATGCCAGCTGGTTGCACAGCATGACCCTCGATATGCCTGTGCCCGAAGTGAGGTATAAGGGGGAGAAGCCGACTCGAGACTTTGGGGCGACAAAGCCGGGGGCCACCTCTTCTCCTCGTCCATCTACCAAATCTGATCCTCCCCAGAGCGGTCCTCCCAGCTTAGAGTTAGGCCGAACCTACTCCACCTCGGAGTGAAGGTCACCGCCCTGCCATGCTCTCCAGATCAGGCTCTCGAATGACGAGCTTCTGTCCGCTCTCGCTGTTTGCCTTCCTCCGAACCGCTGTGGCGCAGTGATTCCTGCCGATCCGCTCGGCTTTCCCACATCTCGGAGCACCTGCTGCCTACTGCTACCTTCAGCTAGGATGCCGGCCTTTAAGGAAACGTCGATCCACTCCAGTTTCTTCCCCGAAGCTGGGGACAACGAACGCGTTGAGAGAGTCTCGATCGTCGGCGCACCACAGGCCAAGGGGGTCAAGCGCTTCTTGCCCAAGCGGCACAAGTCGCACGGACCCGTATTGCGGGACCTGCGGGAGGAGGGGGAGGGTGTCGAGGGCGCGTCTGGTCCAACGCCGCCTACGACTCAACCATCAACCCGTCGATCCTCGCTCACCGCCGTCAACGATGCCGCGGCCGTGAGTTGTTGCACACTTCGAAGCAGCACATACAGCACGTCTGACTTGTGTGTGATCTGCAGGGCTCCGATGACACACACGAGAAGGGCGACGTGAACGAGAAAGGAGCGCAGGCACCGGCCAAGTCGAACAACCCGGCGGATTTCGGGAACGACAAGATCGTCCTGGTTCAGTTCGAGGACGGCGACCCGGAGAACCCCCTCAACTGGTCCAAGAGTAAGAAATGGGTAATCGTGAGTGCGCGCATGACTTTCGACAGTCGGCGGCTTCCTACGCGCAATCGAGTCTCGCTCCTTTGAGCGTTGGGTGTCGGAAATGCTCAACTGACTTTTAGGCACTATAGACGATCCTCCTTGACGCTATGACCGTGGCGATCGGTCTATCGACGACCGCGTACTCGTCCGGCATCACCCGCATGACGGACGAGTTCGGCGTCGCCAATGTCGTCGGTCAACTCGGCCTCACGACATTCAACTGCGCATGCGCGATTGCGCCTCTGTTCTTGGCTCCCTTCTGCGAGCTGGTCGGACGCCGCGAGGTATTCCTGTCGGCCTACTTCGGCTTCACGGTTATCTTCATCCTCATCGCCGACGCGCCCAACATCGGCGCTGTCCTCGCCGGTCGTCTTCTCAGCGGGATCTTTGGGTCTTGCGGGACCATCCTTGTTGGTACGTCCAGCCCTTGGCCACCTGCGAGAGGAACCATGCTGATCCGTGGTTCTCGGCCTTCTCAGGCGGAACTTTGGCCGACATCTGTGAGCCCTTTTCCCGCACTTTTTGCCCTACCGGCGCGCCCATGCATATTTCCCCACCATAACGGAAAAGTCGGTGGACCCCGAGTCGTTTTGGAGCCCGGGTGGTCCGATTTGGTCGGGCGGTCAATCTTCTGGACGCAGCTGGAACTGATTTTATCTACTCCCACATAGGGAATACTCGTGACCGGGGTATCCCTATGAGCACCTTTACATTCTCTGCTATATTCGGAACCATAGCAGCTCCCGTATACAGCGGGTAAACTTTCTTATGGTGTCGGGACACGCAGCAGAATCCTGACCACGATACGATACAAACAGCTTCATCGACCAGAGCATCGGCTGGAGATGGCTACAGTGGATCCATATGATCGCGAATGGAGCGCTGCTCGTTCTGGAAATCATCTTCCTGCGGGAGACGCGCGGCGCCAAAATACTCGCTCGTCGCGCAAAGGCACTCCGCAAGGAGACGGGCAAGAATAACATCCGCGCGCCGGTCGAGCTCGAAAACGAATCCGTCAAGGGCCTGCTACGTACCGCATGCACGCGGTCCATCTCTCTCCTCGTCCGCGAGCCGGTCGTCCTCGCGTTCGGTCTCTGGATCGCATGTGAGTCCTTTTTTACCTCACTCCGCGGCTCTCCCACTGGAGCACTCGCTCTGGGGCACGCCCTTCAGAGCTTTTGCTCTGCGGCACACCCTTGGGGGCTTTCGCTCTGCGGCGATTCCTTTGAGCTCTCGCTTTGCGCTTCCTGGGCGAGGCGGGGATCCCCCGAGGTTCCGATGCACTGACTATCGCACCAAACAGTCGCATGGGGCGTCACCTTTCTTTTTCTCAGCGCTATTCCTTTGTGCTTCCAGAACAACCACGGATGGAGCGAAGGAATCGCCGGACTGCCGTACCTCGCGCTCGTCGCGGGTTGTTTCATTGGCTTCGGCACCTCTCGCTGGTCGGACATCGTCTACGACCGCAAACGCGACTCGAACAACGGCATTCCGATCCCCGAATACCGCTTAATCGGCGCGATGGCGTTCGCCTGGCTTTTGCCCGCCGGATTGTTCATTTTCTCCTTCACCCAGTACGGGTTTATCACGCCGGTTGCGCCTATCATTTCGTTGGTCTGCATCCTGGTGAGTGTAATTCGGGTCAAGAGAGACGGGCTCGAGCTCTGCTGACGAGCCCCGCGCGCATTCTCAGGTCGGAATGTGAGTTTCGTGTATTCAATTTGTCGACCTACGCCGGAACTGACCAAGAGCAACAACAGCTATCACGTCTTCAACACCGTTTACAACTACACAAGCGACGCCTACCCAGGTACGGATCCTCAGGGCGCTTTAACGTGGCACCGAGGTTTGCCGAGCTCACGATTTTTCGCAGATTACGCCTCGAGCGCCATCGCTGGCCAAGGACTCCGTACGTTCAGCTCTATATCTGCACACTATCAGGGCGGGAAGACCGGCTGACGTAACAGAACAGTCCGAAACATGTTCGGTGGCGTCACGGTTCGTCGAAAGTTTGTTTCGAAATCGTTTGATCCGTGCCCCTCTGACATCGTTAATCGGATACGCAGCCCCTCTTTGCGAACCAAATGTTCAACGGGATGGGGTACCAGTACGCTGGTCTCCTCCTGTCGCTCGTCGCCACTCTCGCGGCGCCACTCCCGTTCATCCTCTTTAAGTACGGCGAACGGATCCGCGCGAAATCCAAGTACGCGTCGAGCGACGACGAGCTCGAAAAGGAGCGGATCACGGACGACAACGTCAACGAGCGCGGCGTGCCTTCGACCGAGGCGCAATACACCAGCTCTTTCGCCGTTTGAGGAGGATCGAGCGACACGACTGTTTCCTTCGTGGCGCCAGCCGAGCCTTCTTCTGGTACATAATAGAGCATCGATAGATCTAGACGCCTCACTACAGGCCCCCATCCGTGATTAAAGTCCACATGATCCGCATACCTCTTTTTTCGCCTCCCTCCTCAGATACCATCATTCTTTGACATGTGACGCATTTCCAATCGCACTGCGGACCGAGAGGGACATAGAAAGATTTCCTGGTACCTTTTTGCAAGATGAGGGACGTTGTCTATGAGTCGTACGGAGGGAGACCCCATGCGGCAGGGTCGAAATCTTCCATCGACGAGTGCTGGTGAGAAGCGTTCAGGCCGTGGTCGCTGCCGAGTGTGCTGACGAGCTCGGGATCGGGAATCCAGACGACTGCGGCGAGATGTGTAAAGTCAGCCGATATGTAGCCGAGAGATTCGTTGAGGACGACTCGCCTTCCATTCCGGCTGCGCGCGCGGCCTGCACACCCGACACACCGTCCTCGAACACGAGGACCTTGGCGCGTTCTTCCGGCGTACTGAGGATCCATTGTGGGTCCAGTCAGAAAGGCGATCCTTCAAGCAATCTTGGCGGGAACGATGGCACTCACGAGTAGCCGAGCATCTCTGCCGCCTTGATAAAGATGGTCGGATCCGGTTTGCCCTTGCCTTCGAGGATGGGGTCGTCGCCACAGAGGATGTTGGTCGAGAACGAGTCAAAAAGATGCGGAAGGTGGGCCGACTTGATTTTGAAGTTTCTGGTCTTGGACCCAGTGGCAATCTGGGCGAACCGGCGGGGCTGTCAAAAAGCGCCATCGTGATCGACCAGTACGGGTACTCACAGCCATGGGAACCTTGTGCTTTTCGAGGTGATGCACGAGCTTAACGACGCCCGGCAGCGGTTCGACGGTCCGGAAGAGAGAGTCGAGTTTCTGGTCCATGGTAGTCAATAGCTCGTCGACCGTCATCGGGATGCCGGTCGCCTCGATCAAGCGGGCGGCCGAGTCGTGCGCGGGTCTTCCCATGAGCTGCGATTTGAGCTGAGGGCAGGGATACGGGGTTAGGTCGCTGTAGGAGTTTCCGATGACCTTGAAATCTCGGCGGCCGTACCTCCCATGTGAGCTCTTTGCCGTACGGTGCGAGCAGCTCGTTCGAGGCGACCGTGTAGAGTCGCTCGCTATCGATCAGCAAACCGTCCTGCCGTGCGAGTGTGCATGCGTGAGCCAGCCCGACTCAAGTCGGAGATTGATGAGAAGGGGGTGGATGAGCGGACTGACCATGTCAAACAGGACAGCGCTGACTTGAGGGTGCGGCATGGCGGAGTGTAAGCGGTGGGCGGTCTCGCTCTAGACTGTCCGGCGGGCTCTATCGTCGTATATAGTTGTGTCACAAGCCAGAGCCTCATCAGTCGGCCGAGTGGGGCTCACCTCTTGCCATTCGCCCAGAACAGTGACGCGCTATGCTAGGCGAACGAGAAAGGCACTCATAAGCTACAACGACAAAGCTACATCTAGGCCGAGCAGACATCCGAGTCTCGCACGAGGCGCAATTGTCACCTCGGGGTTCGTGCTGCTCTTGCGAATTTCCATCGTGGCACAGCGGCAGGGACTCGGCGGAAAAGACACGCTCGAGCTCGCTGCTGGCCGGCTTGCTGCAGACTCGAGACGACCATGGCCGCCCTCCGTCCCAAGATTCCGCCGCGACCATCCGCACGCCCTCCTGCGGCGGTGGCAGCTGCGTCGCCCCTAGTCGACAAAGCGGAGGCGCCCCCTCTGTACCGCCGCATTCTGTACCCGCCTTCGTCCTCGATCCCAACCCCTCGCATCCTGCACTCCCCTTCGCACGTCATCCTCGACCCGTTGATCCTCGACTTGATCGCTTTGACTTTGCGCGCCTACGTCTCGCCGTGGTACAACGGTTCCATCTCGCGCGACCCGGACAAACAGTTCCTCCAAGCCGTCACGAGCGTACTGGTACACGTCGTACAGGCGCTCGAGGTCCGACTCGCGGCGATCGATTGGTCTGCGCTCATCTTGCGAGACTTGCCGCAAGTCCTGACCGAACACTACCGCGAGTGGGACCTCGCCGAGGCCAAGTCCTCGCCGGCGGGAAACCGCAGCGACAGCGCCCGACCAACGTCGCACAACCTCTCGCGCGACGAACTGTTCGACCGGATCCATCCGCACGTCGCGGTTCACCTCGTCCGGCCGGTGGACGCGGCGCCTTCCGCCACTCTACTACCGCCACTCGGAGCCCGCGTCGATCCCGTCTACCTCCGTGCCTTGACAGATCACCTACTAAAGCTCGTCCTCCCACCCGAGGACTACCGCTCCCTCGCCGAACGCGCCATCGTGCGCGAGATCCTCGTCGGCGTCGTCTTCCGCACCGTGTTTGAACGAGTCGCGCAGCCATGGTTCTTGTATGCGTTGATCGCCAAGCAGCTCGAGCCGCGAATTGAAGCGAAACGTGCGGCGGCGGCGGGGGCGGCTGCCGCGGCGAAAGGCGCAACGCCGGTGTCGGCGTCAAAGAGTGGCACCTTAGCAGGCGTCATCGTGCCCGCGTTGCAAGGCCTCGCTTCGAGGGTGGGGAGTTGGTTGGCAGATTCGGCCTCCAGCTCGTCACCAAAGCCAGCGCCATCCCCGACCTCTCCACTGACGCCGCCGGCACCGGCAGTTCACCCTTCACTCCTCGCCCTCATCTCGGCAATCCTGCCCCCCTCGCTCTTCCTCACTCAACTCGTCTCGCTCACTTCCCTCGCGCTCTTCTTCCTCTCCGATCGCGTCTCGTCTTACCTCTCCTCGATGGTCACTTTGCGCATCGGCAACGCTCAGACTGCACAGACCGTGCTGGAAGCGATCAAGGCGGCGTTGTTCCCACTCGAGGGGGGATGGCCCGCCTCGCGAGAAGCGGATCCGGATCAGGAAGAGCGGGAGGAATGGAAGAGGAGGGCAGAGGTGGCGCTCGCCGAGTTTTTGCCTGGTACGTTCTCGCTCAACAAACTGTCGCGAGGGAGGGTTCTCTCTTTCTCTTCTTCTTTCGTTTCGAGCAGAGGACCCACTCTGATGTCCATCCGTGGAAGGATTGCATGACGAAGCACTACTAAAGCTCGCTTCCAAGGTCCCGCAGATTGGCTCCCCTTCCTTTTGACGACAACTCCCGCTACCGAAGCTCCCCATCCTTCTTCTTCCTCCTCCTCCTCCTCCTCCTCCTCCTCCCAACGAACTCGCATCGATCTGGCTCGACATCTCCTCCGACCGCTCGCCTCCCACACGGCCAACGTCCACCTGTTTGTCCTCGTTCTGGACCTCGTGGTCGGACACCTCGCGCCAGAATTGGTCACCGGGGAAGGATGGAGCTCGGAATAGAGAAGCGAGGAAACCCGATCTCTTCCTAGAGACGACGAGGAAGGTTGCAAGCGAAGGAAACCGGGGGGATTTGGATGGTTGTCGCTGCGTGGCAGGTGTTGGTCTCGTTGTTGTTGTGCAACTTTGTTGCGTCCATTTTGCCATCGCTGCACGGCCTTTGGGCAAACAGGAGGCTGCTTTGAGAGCATGCGATACGGCGGAACGGATCTCTCTTCCTCAGACTTCGGAGGACCGATTTGGCTGACGCTCAGAAGAAAAGAGCGTCCGAGACGAGAGCATGACGTGAACCACCTCGTCAAAAGTTCCGGGTTTCAGCTCCGGAACTGCAGACGGTGGCTGCAGGTCATAGATTTATTAGCGAGTTCCGTCATGGAAAGGTCACTCACGCGACGACGAGAGCGCTGCGACCGTGAGGTTTACGCACGCGCAATGCGATGCAAATGCGAGCGGGAAATTGACGGCGGAGATAGGAGGAAAAAGAGCTGGGAACAACGTCACCAACAATCCTCTTGCTGTATAGGAGCAATCGAAGAGCATCGTTTTCCCCAGCCCCAGTTGAGAGGCGGCGCATTCCACGCACGCGCGAGCCGAGAGAGGGCGAACAAACATGAGCAAGCAAAGTGAACGCGGGCGGCGCAGAGCAAGAGCCAAGATGCGCCGCTGTCCTCTCGTTGTGAAGAGAGAGAGAGAGAGAGAGAGAGAGAGAGAGAGAGAGAGAGAGAGAGAGAGAGAGAGAGAGAGAGAGAGTGAGAAAGAGAGCAATTTAAGGAGAGGAGAGAGAAGAAAGAAAAGAGGAAGATTGGGTAGGGGGAATCTCCCGCGCTAGAGTGAGCCACCTCGAGTGGGATTTGTAATCGAGGAGCTCAAATGACGCGGTGGTAAGGGGGTTTCGGGGTGTAAGGTGGGGATCAGAGGAGGGGAAGGGGAATTGGAAATAGCTTCGATCCCGGAGCTGGGAGAGCGTCCGAGAGGAGCGTCGTGTCGTCGCGCAGCCAGTGCGCGGAGAGAGTGCGGCGAGTCTAGCATTAGCGTCTGCCATGTCGCTCGACCTGCGCGGGGAGCCGCCCTCGTCCATTCTCCTGCTCCTTTGTCGCGTCGTTCGTTTCGTTTTTTTCCGTCCATCGCCCTCGAACGGCGGACCTGGTGACGCCCAGCAAAGGGGGTCCCATACTGGGTCCTGAGCCCAGCACTGTCCGCGTGTTTCTCCTCGGCTGCTCCTTTCGTTCCGACCCTTCTCCGCTCTCGCTGATTCATTTTCTGCCCCTCCTCCCCACCCTGTTCCATCCGACACGTGTGTGGTGACGCGCACGCCCGCGCGTCGCGTCGAGGGGGAGAGCATCCCTGCAAGCCAGCTGTCGCAGCCCCCACCCTAGCCCGGCGGTTCTTCGAGTCTTGGAGAGCCAGATCCCCTTTGTCGTCGCCCGTCGCCGACGATGCGCGTACCCTCTCTCTCTCTCGGTGTCGGCGGGCGGGGGGTTGATGTTTTTCCACTGTTTCGAGAAAGAAAAGAGGGGGGGGGGGAGGATTCGCGCTGTGTGTAGAGGAGATACGACACGAGTACGGAAGGAGAGAGGGGGCGGCGGACTGCAACACGCGCTTTACCGGTTCTGGCGGGAGACGAGGGTGCGTCAGCTGAGAGTTGGGGCGCGCCTATAGAGAGAGGGGGGGGGGGGGGGGCGGTGTACCTTGGTGAAGCCGATGGCGTCGGAGCGCTCACGGAAGCACTGACGGCAGATGTTGAGGCCGTACTTGCGGATGAGACCGGCCTGGTGCTGGCAGATGCGGCATCCGCGCGAGCCCTTTCCGTACTTGCGCGGGTGGCTGAAC
The DNA here is from genome assembly GCA_021654155.1 of Rhodotorula sp. CC01. NCBI lineage: Eukaryota > Fungi > Basidiomycota > Microbotryomycetes > Sporidiobolales > Sporidiobolaceae > Rhodotorula > Rhodotorula sp. CC01. The sequence continues at coordinate 61,388 of JAKEZK010000029.1, forward strand.
CAAACTGCCTCGTGAGTCATGTTGTACTGAAGAGGTGGGTTAGAGCAAAGACGTGTGGACTGTGCGGGTGGGTCGGGGTGAGGGTGAGGGTGAGGGTGAGGGCGAGGGCGAGGGAGGAGCGACGGGGCAGAGGGGAGAGGTCAGCGAGCTGGGTCGCGCGCGGCAGGGGCGGGCGAGCGGGTGGCCAGGGGAGGGAGAGGGGGGGCGCATACCGGTCTTTGTTCCTTTGGTTTGGCTGAGGGTCAGGGCGAGCTGCAGCGACGGGGAGCGAGGAAAGGGGACGCGAGCGACTCGTCGAGCTGAGACGCGACTCGACTCGAGCTGAGGTCGCTTCAACTCGCCTCGCCTCGCCGCGCCGCACTCGCTCCTTCTCGCCTCCGTTGCTCCTCTGCGTCGCTCACAGAGTTACAGCCACCCACAGTCCGACAAACCATGGGTATCTCCAGGTCTAGCAGGTACAAGAGGGCCGCGACTGTACGTTCACACCCTCTCGCTCGCGGGGTGCTCCTCACCTCGAACCTTCAACCCCCTGGCCCCCTCGGCCACCCCCCGACCGCCCTCGTCTAGCCCACCCATGCAGAGACTGATGTGACTGTTCTCAACCCCCGCCAACAGGGCGCCGCGCCGTCGCCGTACCGCAAGAAGCGCCAGCACGAGGCCGGTCGCCAGCCCGCCATGACCAAGCTGGGCGCCAAGCGCATCCACCCCGTCCGCACCCGCGGCGGCAACCAGAAGCACCGCGCCCTCCGCCTCGAGTCGGGCAACTACGCCTGGGCTTCCGAGCACACCACCCGCAAGACCCGCATCATCGGCGTCGTCTACAACGCGACCAACAACGAGCTCGTCCGGACCAACACCCTCGTCAAGGGCTGCATCGTCCAGATCGACGCCGCCCCCTTCCGTCAGTGGTACGAGGCCCACTACGGTCAGGCCGTCGTCAAGAAGGGCCGCTCCAAGGAGCAGCTCGCCGCCGTCGCCGGAGAGGCCGACAAGGGCTCGAACCACGTCAAGCGGACCCTCGCCGAGCGCCAGAAGGAGGCAAAGGTCGACCCCTTGCTCGAGTCGCAGTTTGCCGCCGGTCGTCTCTACGCCTGCATCGCCTCGCGTCCCGGTCAGTCGGGCCGCGCCGACGGCTACATCCTCGAGGGCAAGGAGCTCGAGTTCTACGTCCGCCGTCTCCGTTCCTCCAAGGCCAAGCACGCCGCCTAAACCGCGTCTCTTGTTTGTGCCTTTGTGTGTGTTGTCGTCGTGGGTGGGGACCGTGGAGGAGGAGGAGGAGGAGGAGAGGGTCAGTAGTTCAGGAGGAGGGAACCCACTGCCCTCGCCGCCGCCCCCAAAGCCAAAGTGGGACAAAACCAGAAATCTCACCTCTTTGGGTTCTCGACCATATTCTTCTTGGCGACGCACGTTGCGGGCGTGCTGCTGACTTTGCGCCGAGGCACGACTGCGGGTTCCGCTCCGATCCAACCCGCCCCCGACCCGACTCGACTCCCGTTCGACTCGACTCGACTCGAGACGCGCACAAAACCTCGCTATGCAGCAGCCAGAAGAGCCTCGGCAAACTCCGCACCGCTCTTGTCGCGCTACTGTGCCGCCGCTACCTTTTTGCGGCCCACCGCTCTGGGTCTCTTCGGCTTTTCCACCCTCCCCCAACCGACTTCTCGCCCGACCCGATCCGCTTCATTCGCTTGCCGCTCTCAGCCCCTCGCTGGAAGGGTCCAGGTCTCGGAAACAGCTGGCGAGCATCGAGAGGACGGGAAACGGAACGGCTGCAGTCGCGAGAGAGAGAGAGAGAAAGGCATTCGTTCGCAAAGGCGTTTCGGCGGCTTAAGCAGGATCGAAAGACACTCGCTTAGCTTGTCCCTTTTCGCGCGTGACTTTGCGTTGACGGAGGCTCTGGAAGGACGGAGGAGGCAAGGGAAAATTACAACCGACAAATTCCCGGGAAAACTTTTTGGTTGTTTTGTTGCGTCTCTGGAAATCTAGCCGAGTATTTCTACGCAATGCTCCACGGTTTCTCTCTACTCCTTACGCGTGGGGCGAACAATCCTCCGAACTCTTCACAGGGATGTACTTGACGGGAAGAACGATCACCATCCCGCGGGACGGGGGCACACCTCCCCCTCGCGGAATACGGTCCGGCCGTGCACGCCAGCCGAGGAGTGCTGCGGCGGACTCTTGGCGACGAGGCCATTGCCGCCGGTAGCAGACGACGACGACGACGACGTGGCTGCGAAGGGGATCGCGCCGGGAGCTTCTTGAGGCGGCAAGGATGCGGCGGGGATCGAGAGCGGAATGGGTTGACCGTCGAGCGAGGGCGACGTTCCGACCTCTGTTTTTCCATGTTCGTTTTGCAAAGAAAGGAGTGTCAGAACAGATTATGCTCGGCGCGCGCAAGGTCAGTCCTGTTAAAGGGGCAAACCGAGGGCAAGGAAAAAAAGAAAAGGAAGCGGAAAAGAAACCATCTCACCCTTGACGTGCCTCCCCAATTCGGTCAGGATCTCATCCCCACCCCCTTCGATCAACTCCCTCGCGACGTCCGCTCCGAGTTGTTCGCACTCCCAGATCGAGTGCACCCGCCTCGCGAGCGTGCACAGAACGGCGCGCGTACCCGACAGGGACGTGATCGTCCCCGTCAGAGTCAACGTCGCGTGATGGGTGGTCATGCGTGCGTCCGAGGGGCAGGAAGGGGGCATGCCCGGTCGGTGCGTGCACGTGTGCGTGTGAAGACGAGCGGGCAAGCCATCGTCGTCGTCGTCCATGTTTGCCGCGGTGCCATTGTTCCCGTTGAGCGGGGCGACGAGGCCGGGCAATTGCGCACCCTGCATGCGAGGCGAGCGCGGCGCACCAGGGAGCATCTTGCCCGTGACGGGGCAAATGTGCGCCGGGTTGACGGCCGGGTGCCCGTCGGGAATCCCCGTCGTCTCGTCCGGTTGGCCAATCTTGCTCAAATCGACAGGAGGTTTCGGCGGCGAACCCACCAACGGGAGGCCGTTGGGAGAGATGACGGGCGAGATCGGACTCTTCGGCGGGAAATCCGATACTTGTTCAGGCGAGAGCGGGGGGGCAAACTCGTCCTTCTCGACGACGTAACCGTGCGTGTCGATCGCAGGGACGGGTCGCTTCCTCGACAGCAGCAAGCCACCATGGTCTCCTTCTCCACCCTTGACAAACACTTCGGTGATCTTGGTCTCGCACCCGACGGGGACGGAACACCCTCCCTCGAGGACCTTGAGCATCATCCGCTCGGCGCGAGTTCGCCAACTCGTCTTCCAGCATTCGAGGCTCCCGATAATGTCGCGACTGCGCCGGTCTCCCGCTCGGATCTCGACGCCGATCGCACCCTGACCGACGGCGTGGTACAACGTCGGCGAAGCGACCGCGGCCGTGATCCGGTGGCCCAAACCGATCCGGATCAACCCGGCCGAGGCGAGGATCAGAGCCGTATAGTTGTTGTCGGCCGCGTCGAGCTTCTTCAACCGCGTCCCGAGGTTGCCGCGCACGTCGGCAAACTTCAACCGCGGGAACTTGCGGCGCAGTTGGGCGACGCGCCGGACCGACGAAGTCCCGATGACGGACCCGTCCGGCATCTCGTCGAGGCTCATGTACGACAAGCCTTGCTTGACGACGAGGGCGTCGGTCGGGTCCTCGCGTTCGAGGACGGCGCCGAGCTCGCAGCCGGGAGGGAACTCGGTCGGGACGTCCTTGAGCGAATGAACGATGGCGTCGACTTGGCCCGAGAGGAGTGCGACTTCGAGCTCTTTGGTCCAGAGGGCTGGGCCACGTCAGGCGCGTGTCAGTCACCTTTAACTGTCGCTGCGGATCTATGGCGAGAGGGAGGAAACCAACCTTTCCCTCCGAAAGTGTAGAGCGGTTGAGTCTGGACGTTGTCTCCGAGGGTAGTCTGCAGCAAAGGTAGGCAGCAACGGGAGGTGAGTATTCACAGGAGGGAAAAGGGGACGTGAGAGCAGTGCGTTCTTGGTAATCGAGCATAGGGGGCTCGGGAGCAATCGTGGTGGAAACACTGACCATTCCGAGGATACGGATCTCGCAGCCGGGCCAGCGTTCTTCGAGCTCGCGGCGAACGATCTCGGTCTGTACCTGTTTCAGATTGGCCGCGAGTTAGTTCCCTGCATACTGACAGCTATGAGGGCCATGTCGGGGTGCAGCGCGCGCGCGCGCGCGAGTGAGGGAGACTGCTTGACCCGCGGCGGAGACGTACCATTGCGAGTTTCGAGTTGCGGGTTCCGAGAGTAAAGACCTGACTGGCATACGGGTGAGTGTAGTGGTTGCCGTTCCCGTTCCCGTTGGCGGCGATCGCAGGAGTGGCAGCAGCAGCAGCAGCAGCAGCAGCAGCTGCAGTCGGAGTCGGAGTCGGACGAGTCGCCGCGAGCTGGGAACTCATCGGGCACGCCGGCGGTGGCACGGTCGGGAAATCGGCCGATGAGGTGGTCGGGATAGGTGGATGGTCAGGCGGCAACTGGACTGGACCCGCAGACATGCTCGATCAGGGGGCGTGTGTGTGTGTGTGTGTCGTCTCGGAAAGCGGCGGCAAATCTCGAGTGATTCAGGGGTTCGCAGAGAGATGGATTGAGCGGCGCAGAGACGAGGGCAGTAGGGAGCTCGGAGTAGCTTGACCGTCCGCAGGCGGTTCTCTGGGCGGCTCGCGTGTAGAGTCGGCAGCAGCGACTTTCTTCTCTGCGAGCCGGCAAACTCGCGACTTTGAGCCGCGGCCAATCACGAGCGTGCCATCTATCCGGGTTACCTCCGCCTCAGTAGACACCGATCGCACGGCATGCACTATTTCCATACTTGATTAGCAGCACTCGCAGCTTTGGCTAGAAAAATGCGCGTGAGGGCGGCCGGAACCCAGCAATTTGGAAAACTTTCCCTCCTCCTGACGCGACGCCAAGTGCTGGATCCGCGAAACGCGAATGAAAGAGCGCAAGGAGCGCTGAGCCAGTCCAATCGCATCAAGGCGGGCAAAGAGAAGGTGTTACAATGGAAGTGCGGCGGATGCAGACATGAGAAGAGGTACGACGTGGGAGAACAGATGGTGAACGCCAGGTTTCCGTCTAGGTCTAGTGCTCCCATGGGTGCCGCATGCCCTGTAATCCACGCCCAAGACATTAACACGTCCAAACGTCAGCGAGTGTGCGAATCGGGGACGGGGCAGTTTGACGAGGCGGGTCGGGGCGAGGGAGGGATTACCACTCACGAGGAGGACGGGTCCGTCTTTCCGAGCGCGGTAAAAGATGAAGAACCACATGGAAGCGCCGAGGAGCTTGGCACCGAGGCGGTATCCCATTCCTGGTCGAGGGGCAAGATGACCGCGGTGAGTGGGTCCGTCGTCAGGGACGCGGGGGAGGAGCTGACTGACCTGGGAGGTGAGGGTGGAATCCACCTGCAGGGGCTGCGTGTGCTCCAGCCATCTTCTCTAGTCCGTTACGTCGAGTCGTGGAGAGAGAGAGAGCAAGTCAAGGTTGGACGCGAGAGCGATGAGAGGTCAACTCTACACCGCTCACTCGCTCGCGATCCCGCTTTCTCCTTACGGGCCAGACGGCTACAGACATCAGTCATGCGCTCGCTCGAGCTCATCGCAGCCTCGTTCCACTCGCTCGCGCCGACTACTTCCGCCTCCTCGAGCTCGCAGACGCGAGCCTCTACAGCTCCTTCCAGCACACTGTGCGCCACGACCGTCGACCCTGCGACAGAGACAAAGTACGCCGTCCTCGTCGTCGACCCGCAGACTGAACAGGGCGACGAAGGAGCGTTTGCCAACCTCGAACTGTACCGCTTGGGATCCCGTCCAGGTCAACTCGTCCGTCTCTCCACCACCCCGCGCTTTGCTTTCCGTTCGAGTACGTTCGAAACTGATACACTACGTTTCTCTTCGAATCAGCCGACTCGCCTGACGACGTTGTCGACTCCTCCGGCGCCTCGATCCCTCGTCGCGCCGCTCGTCGTCTCGTTCAAGTACCTCGCAGAGGACGACGCCCTCGTCCTCGTCCTCGCCAACGGAGAAGTCGAACAAATCTTTCTCGAGGGCAGCAATAGCGCGCATGGAGCGGCAGTCCGAGTACGTGCACGATTCCAACTCCTCGGATACCGTATTCGCTCCCACGGAACGGGAACTAGCGTGCGCAAGACTTGCTGATTGAGCGATTTCCTACACAGCGCGAGAACGTCGGCACTTTTGATGCGGGAATCAAGGCTGCCGAGTGGAGCCCGGACGACGAGTTGCTCGCGATCGTGACAGGTGCGCGCGCGCTCGCAGGCTGTCCACAGCTTTTGCCATTCTCATTTCTCGCCCCGCTGAACAAAAACTTGTACATTGCCCAGGCGACGATCAGCTCTTGACTCTGACCAAGACGTTCGAGCCGCTATCCGAATCGCCGCTGCACACCAGCTCGTTCGGCGTCGACGCGCCCGTCTCGGTCGGGTGGGGTCACAAGTCGACTCAATTCCACGGCTCGTTGGGCAAGTCGGCTGCAGCTGCTGCTGCCAGGCTTGATCCGCTCGACGCGCCAATCTTGCTCAGTCCGAAAGACGACGGCCGGACCCGAATCGCGTGGAGGGGAGATTCGGCGTGGTTTGCCGTCAACAGCGTCGAGACTGCCCCTGCGCGGTCTGTACCTCCTTCTTCCGGCAGCAGCGGCGGCGTCGAGGAGCGAACCCGACTCGTCCGGAGGATCAGGATCTATTCGAGGTTGGGTGAGCACTCGTCGACTTCGGAACCGGTTCCGGGCCTCGAAGGTGCTCTGGCGTGGGTCCCGAGTGGCGAGATCCTCGCTTCGATCCAGCGGAGACTCGTCACCCCTCCTGCCGCGAGCTCCAACACCGTCTCGGGTCAGGGACCGTCAGCGCAGGAGGAAGAGGAAGAAGAAGAAGAAGTCCAAGTGGTTTTCTTTGAGCGGAACGGACTCCGCCGACACGAGTTCAAGCTGCGCGAACCGCGCGCCAAGGACGTCACCGTCAGGGAGATGAGGTGGAACGCGGCGTCGGATTTGCTTGCTGTATGGATGAAGAGGGCAGGCGCATCCGAAGCGCCGGCGCAGCTCAAGCACGAAGGTACGCCCGGCCCACCCCTCCCTTTTCCCGTACCTCTAATGATGAACCGATCCCTTGCCGGCATGCAGTCCAACTGTGGCACCGCGGGAACTACTATTGGTACCTCAAGCAAACCGTGTCGCCTCGCCTCTCGGACACGGCCGATTTGATCGGTTTCGAATGGCACCCCGAAAAGGCTATGGAGCTCGAACTGCTCACGACCGGTCAGTTGCTCGACATGGCTAGGCACACCATGTACAGGGAGACTTGACTGATTGGACGAACTAAATCGCAGATGGCGTCGAAAGCTACTCGCTCAACTGGGAGACTTTTGTGAGCCACCGGGCTCCACCTTTTGACGACGGGACCGTCGCTGTCACGGACGGAGGTACGTCGGGAACCGAAGAAGGGCATTCTTCCCCACTTTGTGTGCCATTACTGACTGCCGGGGCGGTTGAAATGAGCAGCGGGCACCAAGCTCACCCCGTTCCGATTGCAAAACGTCCCGCCTCCGATGGCTTCCCTCGTTCTCCCCTCCACCCCACCCTTGCCCGCCCTCGCCCCTTCGCACATCGCGTTCGCTTCCTCCTCTTCCTCCTCCGCCGGCGTACTCTTCTTCGCGCTCGTCTACCCAGACTCTTACCTCGAAGTCTATTCTTGGGATCTCCCTCTCAAGGGCAACGCGCAAAAGAATGCGCTCGCCGGACTCCCGACGCCAGTCTTGCGATATGCGATGCAGCTCGACCCGAACTTTGAATCGTCGCGAAGCCTCGCGCGGCAGTGTGCGGTCAGTGTGGTGCACGGTGTAGCCGTAGTCGCGGTCTTGCGGACTGTGGACGAAGGCGACGAGGTGCTCTTGGTCGAGGGAAACGATGCCGAGCGTAAGGTCCGACGCGTGACGGTGCTTGAGCGTGTTGGTAAACTCCTCGCAGACCCGACGCGAGGAGAAGACTCGCCTGCAGGGGAGGAGGAAGGCACCGAGGCGCCGAAATTCTTGCTGGAGACGCTGAGAGGAGAAGTCCTCGAGAGTGAGTTCTGCAGATGCCGAGTCTACTTTCAATTGGCGACTGACTGTGTAGGATTCCTCCAGTCCCCCTCGACAGCCAAGAAGACTCTGCTCTCCCGTCGTCAACGTTCTCCTCGCTTCCGGAGTTCTGCCCATACATCTCGGCCGTTCTGCTCCCCTCCGGCACGACTTCTTCGACATCGTTCCGCATACCCAGCTTGATCGGCCTCTCGGCAACAGGTCGACTGTACTCCTCGTCTCGCTTGCTCGCTTCCGACGCGACCTCTTTCATTCTCACTCCCGATTTCGTCATCTACACCACATACTCCCACGAGGCCAAGTTCCTACCTCTGTCGAACATCGTATCAGGCTCAGCCGCTGCCGAACACACCGAGTCCTTTGCCCGACGAGCTGGGATCGGAGGTGCTGGCGGAGACAGCTCGATCAAGCGTGCGGTCGAGCGCGGCTCCAAGATTGTTACCGTCGTACCGAGCTCGACGACCTTGGTTCTGCAGATGCCGCGAGGTAATCTCGAAACGATCTGTCCTCGACCACTCGTGCTGCGCGTTGTGCGATCGCATCTCGACAGGTACGTCTTACCCACTTCGCCTGAGCCATGCATGAGCTGACGGTTTTGTGTCTCTCTGTTGACAGTCACCGGTACCGATCCGCCTTCCTCCTGTGTCGGCGTCATCGGATCGATCTCAACATCTTGCATGACCACGATCCGGAGGCGTTCAAGGCGCACCTGTCCGACTTTGTTACGCAGGTCAAGGACGTCGACCACCTGAACTTGTTCCTCAGTGGGCTGAAGGACGAGGACGTCACCAAGACCATGTACTGCCCGCTCGTCGCCTCCGTCAAGGACTTGTCAGTCGCTCCCTTTCCCTCTATCAGTCTTTCGGATTCGCAGGCTTACGTCGTTTCTCACCGGCTCGTGACGCAGCGACACGTCAAACAAGGTCAATACGATCTGTGACCTCGTGCGAGAGGACCTCGAGAAGCGCGAATTGTTCCACTATGCGAACACGATCCTGACTGCTCACGTCCGGAAACGCCCGCCTGCGTACGAAGATGCGCTCAACCTTTTGGTCGAGCTCAAAGGTATGTGGAGTCGCATGCTGGTCCCGAAAATCTCTGCGCTGACATGAACGTCGTCGCTGGCAGCGAAAGACCCCGAGCGAGCGGAGGATGCCGTCAAATATATCATCTTCCTCAGCGACGCGAACAAGCTCTTCGATCTCGCCCTCGGCATGTACGATTTCCCACTTGTACTCATGATTGCTCAGCAGTCGCAGAAGGTGCGGCTGAGCTCTGGTCATTATCGCGCCGCGCTCGAGACTTTGGCTCATATCACTTTGTCTGCATCCGACAGGATCCGCGAGAGTATCTGCCGTTCCTGAGAGCGCTCCGTGCTCTTCCTCATCACATGCAAAGACACCGCATCGACGACCACCTCGGTCGGTACGCGTCGGCTCTGCGCCACATCACGCAGGCCGGAGACGAGCACTTTGACAAGGCACTCGAGTACGCGAGGCAGCACCGATTGTTCGAGCTTGCTCTGCGTGCATACGAAGACGATGCCGACAAGTACCAGGTTCGTCGGTCCCCCCGAGATGTGTCGTCTCGATCGTAAGAACTGTACTGATATACTTTGCAGGCACTACTGCGCGCCTATGCGGAGGATCTGTTCGACCGTTCCAAGTACTTTGAATCCGCACAGAGTAAGAATTTGTTACAGCTGCGGATCGTCGCGACCTTCTAACTCTGAGGTATAACGTGCAGTGTTCCGACTGGGAGGCGAGCCGGAAAAGGCCATAGTGGCCTACCAGCGTGCTCACGCCTGGCAGGAGCTCTTCACGCTTGCTCTCGGTGCGGGTCAGGTTGACGAGGAAGGCCTGAAGGATCTCGCTGCCGAGGTCGCTGGTACGTGGTACGAGTTCTCCTCTGACATTGCATGCGCCCTCACCGACCTCTTCACCCGCAGAGGATTTGGTCGGCAAGCGTCGGCACGCCGAAGCTGCGCGAGTCTTGCTCGACTATGCTAAAGACGTCGATGCGGCGATCGAAGCGCTCTGCGAAGGCAACCTCCACACCGAGGCAGTTCGAACAGTACGTCTTCTTCTATTCCTTGGTCGCGATTCGTACTGACGGTACCCTTCCCGCGTGTGCAGGCTACCTTCACGGCTCGACTGGACCTGATTGACTCGCGCATCAAGGACAGTACGCTCGAATTGCAGAATCGCCTGCTCGAAGACTGCGAAGAGCTCCGCGAGCAGATCGAGAAGCAGGTCGACCGATTGCGCGAGCTCAAAGACAAGCAGGAGCAGAACCCATGTGCGTCGAAAAGAAAGGTCTTGACCTTTGCTTGCTTCTCGCGCTCATCGTGGACCTGCCGTGCGCAGACTTCTACTTCTGCATCGACGACCCGGTTGCTGCGTTCGAAAACGTCGAGATCGCGCCTGATGGCATGTCCGACGCCGGCACGGCCTTTACGCGCTACACAGTTAACCCGACTACGCTCGCAAGCAGTACCCGAAAGTCGTCGTAAGTTGCAGAAGCCGTGTTGCTCATTCCGACCATGCTCCTGACAAGCTTGTGCTGTCAGGAAAACTGCAACGTCCCGCCGTAAGGCCGCTTTGAAGCGCGTCGCCGGTCGCAAGGGAACCGTGTACGAAGAGATGTACCTCCTCAACTCGATCAAGAAGGCTGCAGAGACAAGACTTGCTGAGCTGCAGGGTATGCGATTTCCGCTCGAGCTCTTCAGGCTACGGGAAGGCTGACATCTCTCCTCCGACCACAGGCGAAGCAGCGGCTGTCCTTCCTGTTCTTCTTACTCTCGATTCGTCGGAGCACCGGTCAGCAGCTTTCGAGCTGCAAGCCGCGGTGACTGCGTTCGACGCGTTCCTGACTTCGGCCGTCGACCGAGTTTGGGGTCCGTTGGAGGCTCAGTGGCGGCAGGAAGCGGCGGAGGATCAGCGCGTGCGCGATACCGGCGACCCGGCACTATTGATCGAGTGGGAGCAGAGGCCGCGACCGATAGAGGGCGAGGAGGAGACGAAGCGAGTCGAGCGCCCGAAAATGGCCGCTGTCAAGTGGCGCATCGGTTTGCTGAGCGCGACAGACGACTAGAGCATTCTATACATGAAACACCATCGTTTTCACCCATCGCGAGAGGCTTGTCCTTACAATTCGTCTCATTGACCTTGCACCGTGTAAACGAGATCCTCCAAGTCGAGTTTTCGCTTCTTCGCTTGCACCACCACATTCGGCCATGTCTACTCCGGTCGAGATACCGACGCTGCCTGCTTTCGGCAGTGTCAAACCCCCGGCAGACATCACACCAGCGATTGCAGCCCTCACCAACACGATCGGTTCGCTGTACCGCGTCACAGTCGCGCACACATCACGCCTGTTCCTCGGCACCTTTGTCTGTATCGACCCGCAGGGGAACCTTGTACTCGACCAGGCGCTCGAATTTGAACTCGGTCAAGACGGCGAGATCGTCGGCGACCCGCAAGGTCGTGAAGTCGGACTCGTCCTGATCAAGCGAAAGTGGTGGACTCGAGTCGAGCGCATGCTCACCGAGGACGAGCGAAGACTCGCCTACGAGCGGCAGCTCGCACAGTCTACTCAAGGCGGATGCACGCCCTCGTGATCGAGTCTGCCGGTCATGCCTATGCTGTGAGTCTCGTCGTTGTCGCTTCCTCCTCACGCAGGCTTACGAATTGTTGAATCTATCCCCTTCCACCCTCAGACCGACAGCAGCGACCGATAGACCCGGCTCCAGGGCGCGACGTTCTGCGCACGGCCGGCGTCTGAACGCGTCCCTCCCTCTCGGGCCTCGGTTTCGCCTTCAACTTCCTGCCTGCCTTCGAGCGACGAGACGTCAACATTGGCGGATTGTTTCCCGACGTTCGCTCAATGAGCGCGGCACGCTTCGAAATTCGGCTGCTCGCGAACCCTCGCGGGGCAAGTCGTCCGTACCGCGGCAGCGAGCACACGTTCGCCGTCTTCATCCCCGAGACCCGGAGGCGGTGACCATGGCTCTGTTGACGTCGCCAGGCCGCTTATACACTGTACATCCTGTTGCGGCTGGTGGAATATCGTATCGGAGTTCAGGCGGCGAGATGGCTCACTGATGCCTTGGGTAAAGGCTGGCTCGCGAGGAGGGCATGCAAATCATTTCGAAGAGACTATAATTGTGCTACCTTTCTGGAGCACGAGTGGCAAGCAGGAGAGGAGTATGCAAGGGAGTGTAGGCGGGGGGAACGAGTCGACAACAAGCGGAAAAGCTGACGGATGGCACTAGAGGAGGAGGAGAAAGAAAGCGAAAGACGCGTGAAAGGACGGAAGAGACGAACGGCAAGCTACAATGTCTCTGACACTGTGGGTGGGGGAAAGAAAGCAAACAAGCGAGGAGAAGCAAACTAGATGTGCGTGTTCTGGAAAGCGTGAGCGATCTTGAAGACCGGCTTCGAAGAGGGGAAGAGGCCGACGTTGGAAGCGTTCATCGCCGAACGAGCCTTGCGCAGCGGGTCGTCGCAAGCTGTGAGCCATGCCCGAAAGCTGGTATTAGCCGGTACTCTCGCCTTGCCGCGTAGACTCATCGGCAGCAGAAGAGGCGGGCTCACCTGGGAACGGTTCCGGTTCTCCGGCGTCCGGACCACTCGTGATAAAGAGCTTCGGACGGCGGCTCTCGTCTTGGTCGAGGACGGAAGAGTTCTTGAAGTGATTGATGAGCGAGGGCTTGCCCTGTCAACACGCGAAAGCTGTGGTCAGCACCTCCCCGTGTGGATTACTCGAAGGGAAGAGGACTCGCCTGAATGTTTGCATAGCTCAAAACGCAAAGTTTGTCGGAACCGCACTTGTTCCACCTCGTTCCCAGACAAGCGCGGGCAAAGTTCAGGAGCGCGAGGGTGGAAACAAAGTTAACGAAGCCGTCTGTGGCGGAACCGACCCATCGGATGAGCATTTGCACGCACGCACAAGCCGTGATCGGATCCAGGAAGCACCAATACTTACAGCCAACGTTGCAATCGTTGGAGTAGTCGCAGCGGAGGTAGAAGAAGTCGTAAGACCGGCCCACCGCCTGCGAAGGGGTGCGAGCAGTCAGGAGGGGGCGTCGTCCGTGTGTGTGAGAGGTCGGTGGTGCAGCTCGCACCTCTTCAATGTACTCCATGACTTCGGTATCCTTCATCTTGTTGGGAATGTTCTGTAGTCGCGAGGCGAGGCGGGCGATGCGTAAGTCGAGCTCACCCCTTTGAGACCATGCACGAATCTCCCCGCTCACCTTGATCATCAAAGTGGTACGGACATCGAGGCCTGAACATCCAGTACAAAGATCAGCCCCGCGTAGGCGAATACCAGGGTAAGCACCGAGAACTCGTACCTCGCTCGATGCGGTCAAAATTGAGCATGTTGCCGACCGGAATCTGGTCGTCGCGGACGAGTCCGTACTCGGACGGGAGTCGACTACCCGGGCGACCAGGCTGAGCACTCCCCGGACTCTTGGCTTCGCCGCCGAGAGCACGAATCGGGGAACCAGCGGGAGTCAAGATCGGGCGCCGAGGCTGCGGAGGGAAGCGGTATTCTTCGAGCGAGATATCGGACCGGAGCAACGAAGGCTTGTGTGGCGAGGGACTGGGCGTGACAGTGCCATAGGCGTCGAAGGCTCTCGTTTGCCAGCGAGGCGGCGTCTGCTGAGAGGGCTGTGAGTGCGGAGCCGGTTCGCGCTCGGGCGCGGGACTCGACTCGGGGCCAGCTGCGCGCGCAGGCCGATCGGGCCGCTGGGTCGACTGCCACGCGAGCGGAGTCGTACTCTTGAGGGGTGGGAGGTGGGACGTAGTCAGCAATACATCCGATAAGTGCGAAAATACGCGACGTGAACGTACGGCGATCTTCGGCTCGAAAGAGCAGCCAAACTTCGCTCCTCCAGACTCGCGTCCACTCAGGACTTTCATCGCGGTCTCGGCGGCATGGTCGTCCCAGTATTCGACGATGTGCATGCCGCGTTCGACCAAATTGACGGCGCGGATCTCCCCAAAGGTGGCCAGGATCGGCAGCGGCGTGAAGTTCGGCGTGGAAGTAGGTCCGCGCAGGGTGAATACCAGCACCCCTTCCGAAGCCGACAGGAGAGGGTTCTGACCAGCAGAGCCGGCGAGCTGCATGCAGGACAAAAAGAGACGATCAGATTAGGAAGGCCATCTTTGCGGAAAGATCAGCTCAAAGGGACAGGAGCGTGCCTGCTCAAAAGCCTCGCGAGGAATGCAGCGAGCACGAGCGCTGTGCGCGGTGAAGAGGGAAGCTGGTTCCGGCTGACGATCGAGCTCGAGGCGCTGCAGCGCGGAAACGGCGTGGCGGATGTCGCTGAAAACGAGGACTGCGTGACCGAAAGACGCGAGATGGCCTGTGAAGCAGCCGCGCAGGCTCAGGCCGCGGCAGACAGTCTGTAGTTACACCAAGTGCCGAGAAGTCTGTCAGCTGCCAGAGTTGCTTGGGCGCCCGCGTCAGAGGACGACGCACCTTGATGCGGGAGCCGAATTCTTCCTCGCTCATTTCCGGGCGCACGCCCTGCAGGAAGACGTAGCGAGTGGCGAAGGGGCCCATGTGAATGTCCTCTGCGGAAGGCAACGAGTCCTCGGTGTCGTCCGCCAGGTCGATGAGAGCCTTTCGGAAGCGGGCGGGGGAGGCTTGCGTCGACTCGCTCGCATTCGGTACCGGTTGTTCGGGGCGCGAAGCCTTGGCAGGACTCGAGCGAGGAGTGCCGTCGGGACGAGGCGACCAGGACCAGCTGGCGGTGCGAGAATCTTGACGCGAGATCGGGTTGACGGGACGCGGGGGAGAGTCTACCGGACGGGAAGGCGATTCGTGCTGGTAAGAGCGAGGCGGCAGGGATTCCCCTGAAAGGCCCATGGCGCGTGAGGGAGAAGAGCTCCAGGGACCGCCTTGGGCGACTTCAGGCGTGCTCCGAGGCGGTACAGTACGGATAATGTGGCCGATGACGGGGTCGAAAGGCGGCACATTGGCCGAAAGGCCCTTACGCTGGTGAGCCCCTCGATCGCCGCGCTTGTCCAAGTTGAAAGACTCTGCGTCGAGGTTTGAAACGTTCGCAACGGAGAATGGGGCCCAGGCGGGTACTCCTGGCTGCTCTTGCGCGCGGTCAAAACTCGTCAACGAGGACCTCGCGTACGCGCTCGTCGCAGGTTCGGACGGGCCAGTGACTGAGGGCAGGTGTATACAAGGTCAGTGTACGAGAGACTGTGACCGGGCAGCGCACAAGAAAGACTTACCTTGAGAGTTGAGCGGCGCCTTTTCGTTCGCGTGGTCAGATTGCGCTTCGATGCGTCCCAGCTGACCCGCACGAGACGCGACGTCTGGCGAACCACCTGAAGCAGGAGTTGAGACCTCGGAAGCACGGCTCTCGGCTCCAGCGGGGTCGGAAGAGCTGTGTTCGTTGGAAAAAGCGAGGGTGAAAACGTCCGGCGCGACTGGACGGCTCGGCCGTGCGCTCGCAGCCATGACAAGCAGGGAAGGGGAGGGGGACGCTATGCTGGAAGTAATAGACAAACGTGGATAAGTGCCTCGGCCAAGGGTCAGAGTCAGGATGAAGAGGGAGAAGAAAGAAGATAGAAACGCGCGAATCGACGCGCTCGTCCTCGCTTCGTTTGCACGAACCTAGGTCGACAAGTCCCAAGTTGCGCGCCTCAAGGGGGCGCACGCTGCCCCCAGAGTGTTAGATATGCTGCTGTACTGCAAAAAATCGAATACACAACAAGAGACGCGAGGTAAGACCTCTGAGACGGGAACGCAAAAACAGGCTGTGGAAAACTCAGAGCGGAATATAGAGTCAGGGAAAGAGTTGGGGAGAGACAGTCACGCAATGAATGTAAGGTACGAAACTTGGGCCGCTGCGCCAAGGCACCGCTAGAGCGTTGCCCAGGTCGCCGACCCACGCCTCGCCCGCGCATCGACTTCCCACTCCCAGACGCGCTCTCCCGTCGCGACAAACAGCCGCTCGCCCCATTCGTCCCAGTCGAGACCGAGCAAGTCTCCTGGCGTCGAATCGAGCGGGAAGAACGCCGATGTGGCGTGGTAGGTCCCACCACCGGTGAGAGGAGCGGAGAACAAGCTCGAGATCGGCAACGACGATGAGGTGGACGGGAGCGAGGAAGGGAGGGGAAAGCTCAGAGAAGCGGAAGGGTACGAGGCGGGGACGTAAGTCGAGTAGAAGGACGAGGCTGGACCGGTTGAAGCGGAACCCGAACGGCCTTCGACGCGCGAGAGGGAGAGGTACGAAGGTAACCGGATCGGTCCGATCGACTCTCGCGGAGTCGGCGCGTACACCTCGGCACTGTCCCCAGAGGGAATGTAATTGCGACGAATGGGCGGATCGAGCGTCGCGGTTGGGTCTCGGTCTCGTTCCGGTTCAGCGAGCGGTGTCAAGGAAGGGGTGGATTGTCGGCTGTGGCTGGGCCGTAGGCGCGGGGGCAGACTCTGAATGGCCGCCGCTCGACCCCGAATGGCCGTCGCTCGTCCCCGCATGGCCGTCGCTCGTCCCCGAATGGCCGTCGCTTGACCCGAGATCGCCCTGAGAGCGTCGTATCGCCAGCCAGAATCACCGTCGTCGGAGTCGTCGGAGTCGTCATCATCGCTCGACACGGCCTCCGCGGCCGCTTCTGCGAGCGTGATCCCTCCGCGCGACGGCATTGGCGCCATCTCCTCGTCGTCATCATCATCATCGTCGTCGTCCCCCTCGTCGCGGTGAGCTTCGACATGCAACTCATCTTCGTCCTCGCTCCCCGACGACGACGCGGGGAAGCCCATCGTCCCGTCAATCCTGAAGCCTGTGGCGCCGGCGCCGGCGAGGTCATCGTCGTCGGAATCGCGTTGCCGATCACCTTGCAGGTTGTTCGAGCGCGGGTCTCGAGAGATGTCGGAGTCGCTCTGTAAGCTCCTGCCAAGGTGCGTTACGGCGTTCGAGGCGTCGTTCCCCGCTGCGGCTCCTCCGTCTCCGCCAGCTGGACCGCCGCCAGTGTCATCGTCGTCATCGTCCTCATCGTCGTCATCAAGATCCATAGACTCCTCCGCCTCGACTTCTTGCTCGCCAAAGACCAGTGCAGCGGCTACCGAGCCACGCGTCGCCGCCGCAAAGACAGCCATTCGAGCCGCCTCCGCCACCGCCGGATCCTCCTCCTCTCCCGCCGCCGCTCCCGTTCCAGCTTCCGCCGCAGAGGCATCATTCTGCCTCCTCGACTCTCCCACCAATCTCCTCCTCCTCTCGCGCCGGATCTCATTCGCCAACGCACGAACCCTCCGGTCCTCCTCCCTCGCCCTCCGTTCACTCCTCTCGCGCATCTCTCGCTCCAGTTCGTCCCGTTCCTTCTCATCCCGGGGCGTACACGTTCCGCTGTCCCCGCCCGCGGCGTCGAACGAAGCGAGGGAAGTGAAGGACGCGCCGGAGGGAAGTCGAGAGAGCGAGGGGCGGAGCGAAGATTGCGAGCGGAACGTGCGCGGCGCTGGAGGGGGTTGCGGGCGAGGTCGTAGAGGTGGTGGCAGTGCAGTTGACGGTACATAAGATGGGTTCCAGGAGACTGTAGTCGGAGAAGAGGACGAGCGCGCAGAGGCCGCCGCCGTCGCCGAAGAGACGAGGGGGACATCGAGAATCTGGTAGGTTTCGAACGTCCGAGCGTCGACCACGTGAACTCGGTTCCGGTGCTTATTGTCGCAACTCGTCAGTATTGGCTTTTGTACGAGGCCAAGGGGAGCGAAGGGCTGGGCGACGCACCTCGGTGAACGCCATCAGGCCTGCATCGATCTTTCTCCCTCCGGGCGAAAACTTGACCTTCCTGGCCGCACCGGCGGGGCCACTCTGCGAAGTCCTGAGCTCTGCGACTTTTCTCGGACTCGAAGACGCGGCACGGAGCGTCGGCGAAGCGGGTCTCGAACTCGAAGGCAACGAGCGGATATCAAACACGTGCACGAACCCGTCCTGAGACGCGACCGCAAAAGTCCGATTGTCCTCGTTCCAATCGGTCGAGAAACTCGCGTCGCGACTCGCCGTGAAAGTGTGTGCGAGTTCGTACTGGTCCGAGTCGGCGCGCGGGCTCGAGTACAGGAAGACTTCGTTCGTGTCGCCGACGGCGAGGAGCCATTTCCCGTCGGGAGAGACGGAGCAGTGGTTGACGGCGGTGCTGAGGCGGATGTCTTGATCGGTGCGGGGGACGAGTCGACACGCCGAACCTTCGTCGTACGACGGGTGTTCCTCGACGGCGGCGTCCTCCCCCTCGGAATCGGATTCGGCGCCGGGGGCGTGACTCGCCCTCGCGAGGCGAGAAGGTCCCGCCGCTGCTGCCGCCGCCGTCATCGTCGACGGACCACAAACGTGTTCTCCGCGCTCGGCGGCCCACGTCGCCTCGACGACGCTCCACCCGGCTCTCCTCTCGCGCTCACGGCGCCTCCTCGCGGCGCGATAATCGGGCGGGCGACCGTCGACCTCGAACACTTTGATCGCCTCGTCGTTCGAGCTGACGAGCACGCGAGGGGTCTCTGGCGAAGTCGGTGACGGGCAGATAAAGATGCCGTTGTTGATCGAGCCCGAGTGGAGGGTCCGCACTCCGGTCGCGGTGGCGAGGGAAGCGGTCGGGAGGTGTTGGAAGCACCAGTCTGAGCCGGGCGTTGCGCTCTTGAGAGCGAGTTCGCTCGATTGCCCTCCGGCAGCAATCAGGCCCATCCCGGAAGCGATGACGGACGGCGAGAACTTGAGCGGAGTGTACTCGGGCGGGGCCGAGGCATAGCCGTCGACGGTGCAGATCGAGTCGTAGCAGACGCTCGCGATTCCGCCTGCGATTCCCGCTTCGGGGATGTACGCCAGGAGATCCCTGAGTTGGGCTGGTGTACGAGGGAGGTCAATTGAGAGCTGCGCAGCCAAGGTACAGAGAGAGAGAGAGAAGGGCGGCGTACGGTGGGATGAAGTTGTGGTGGCGCGGAGGCTATAGGGCTCGGGTCTGAGCAGGATGGTCGAGCTGGATGCGGGCAGTACGAAGTGTCAGCTGATCGTCTGCCTGGGCCCTGCGTACCTTGGCTATGGTCTTCGTCGTGGTCGGGTACGGGGTTCAACAGGTCTCGGCGCGCGGGGCCGAGGGCGGGGTGGACGAGGGTGTGCGTGGCGCGGGCGGCGCACAGGCTGTGCAGAGCTGGCAGAGTGGAGAGGAACAGCTTACGGCTGCATCGCGCATCGACTCTGGCTCTAGGCGGTGAGCGAGTCGACGATGATCTCGTGTGTGGCCCGCCAACTCAGAGGTGGGGCGGCGCCCGGGTCACGGCGAGTTTGTATTCCCGAAATACAATTGCAATTGTAATCAACGAGGGGAATACACTGTTCACGCGGAAGCGAGGGCAGCTAGCTCTCTAGAGCGTACATAGGGGTTAGGCTCTCCGTGTAGACTCGGCTAGACCACCAGCGTCTCTCTTCTGCCCCTCTCTATAGACTCGTCTCGACCAGCTCATCCGGCTTCGACTCGACGAACCTTCCGTCGTTCACTTTTGGCCGGCTCGACGCTCGACTCGCCGCTTCGCATACACTTTGAGCACTCGCGCCATTAACGCCAGCCCACCATGTCGTCGGACCCGCAGCAGGATGCCAACATCGCAGTTTGGAAGTGCGTCGGCCCTCTCCCCGCCTCTTCCTCTCGACAGCCCCGTGTGGCGGCATCTTGCAACAACCAGCTCGGGGCAACTGGCTGACCTTTCCCTGTCTCTCCGTTGCATCGCGTCCATTGCCATGGTCCTGCCTGTAGGATGAAGAAGCTCGGTAAGAAAAGACACCCGTGCCCGGTGGCTGCTCGGCAGTGCCAGGCGACATGTGGCTTGTAACAACTGACGCTTGCCCCCTTTTCCTCGCCCTCGTCCGCTCCGCTCACGTGAACATGTAACGCCCTCCGAACCCACTCGCAGTCCAGAGCTTGCAAGCAGCACGAGGAGCAGGTACGTATCCAATTGCGGCCGTTTCGAGGCGGGAATAGTATCCGACTCATACCTTTGCCCACCTTTCGAAACCCTGCAGGAACGAGCATGATCTCGCTCATCGCGCCACCACGGTCCGTATCTGTTTCTCAGATTCCCTGAATCTCGTTGAACTAGATCCTGACGCCCCGCCGCCGCCCGTCGAAACAGGTCCCAGATCTCGCAGCTCCAGTCGATGCTGACGCAAGAGTACGGCACCGCATCCAACATCAAGTCGCGCGTCAACCGGCTTTCGGTCCTCGCCGCCATCACCTCGACCCAGCAGAGGCTCAAACTCTACTCCAAGGTCCCGCCCAACGGACTCGTCATCTACTGCGGTACCATCTTGACTGAAGAGGGCAAGGAGAAGAAGGTGCGTGTTCTCGCCGAGCCGAGGCCTATAGTCGCACGGACGACGCGCTGATCCTTTCTACGACAGGTCAACATCGACTTTGAGCCTTTCAAGGTAAGTCCGGGGCAATACAGCAGGAACCCTCTGCAGGTTCCCTCGGACTTACACGAGGCTGACTCTTCTCCCCGTTGCCTCTCGCTTGCAGCCCATCAACACGTCGCTGTACCTCTGCGACAACAAGTTCCACACCGAGGCGCTCGCCGAGCTGCTCGAGTCGGATGCCAAGTTTGGCTTCATCGTCATGGACGGTAACGGCGCCCTGTACGGAACCCTCGCCGGCAACACGCGCGAGGTGATTCAAAAATTCACCGTCGACCTGCCGAAGAAGCACGGCCGTGGTGGACAGTCTGCGCTCCGTTTCGCGCGTCTGCGTATGGAGAAGCGGCACAACTATGTCCGCAAGGTGGCCGAGCACGCTGTGCAGCACTTTATCACCGACGACAAGGTCAACGTGCAGGGGCTCGTCCTCGCCGGTTCGGCCGACTTCAAGACGGAACTGTCCCAGTCCGACATGTTTGACCAGCGGTTGCAGGCCAAGATCATCAAGGTCGTCGACGTCAGTTACGGCGGCGAGAACGGCTTCAACCAGGCGATCGAGCTCGCGGCCGAGTCGCTCTCGAACGTAAAGTTTGTCCAGGAGAAGAAGCTCATCCAAAAGTACTTTGACGAGATCTCGCACGACACGGGCAAATACTGCTTCGGCGTCGACGACACGATTCGCGGTCTCGAGATGGGCGCCGTCGAGACCCTGATCGTCTGGGAGAACCTCGACGTGACCCGCCACGTCCTGCGTGACTCGCAAGGTGCCGAACACATCGTCTATGCGCACGCGCCGCCACCCGCCGCGAGCAACAACAAGAACGAGGCCGCGATCGGGATCGCCGCGCTGAGCGAGATTGACCGCGCGAAGTTCATCGACAAGGCGACCGGGCTCGAGATGGAACAGGCTGCCGAACCAATGAACTTGCTCGAGTGGTTCTCGGAAAAGTACAAGGACTTTGGTGCAGAACTCGAGTTTGTCACCAACCGGTGCGTCTTTTTCCCTCCCACTCTTTTCTCCTCCTTGCCTTTTTTCCTCCCTCCGTTTTTTACGGTCTCGCTGCGGCCCGCTGGGTAGCTCAAAACATGTGCAGACAGTGTACTGACTCTACATGTCATTGTCCCTCCGCGCAGATCCCAGGAGGGCTCGCAGTTCGTCAAGGGTTTCGGCGGCATCGGCGGCCTCTTGCGCTACAAGGTCGACTTTGCAGAGATTGCAGATGCGATTGAGCAAGGAGACGAAGACGAGTTCTACGACTCGGACGACGATTTCATCTGAGCTGTTTGCCGCTCCTTTGCTCGTCTGGCGGCCAAAGTCGGTTGTGGCGTTGCTGGCGGAATCGACGGCCGGGTGGGACGAAGCGGGGGCAAGAGGCGACAGTACGTACAGGAGCTAGTTACCCGCGTGACTGCTTCGGTGCTCTGTCCGGAGCGTCGGTGCCTTGGTCGTCGGCCTTTCGTGAGTCTCTTCACTTCCGCCTTCCTCGCTTTTCTTCCTTGCCTCCTCTATCTCGCTAGCCGTCGCCGACTGACCACCTCGGGTTTTTGTTACAGCCTCTTCTCCGCTCCCGCCGCCGTCGACCCTGTCCTGCTCACCAACCTCGCCCCACTCCCCTCCGTGCTCCGTTGTCCTTCCCCTCTCCCCCTCCGCGCTCCCCAACCAAGACTGCGGTCTAAGTTCTCCTATCACCTTACCCCCCAATCGTACCTCCCTCCCTCTCCCTCCCCCCATCACTCTTGTTAATGCATGTTCCGCCTTCTCTACCCTTGGCTCGAGCTCAGGCTCTCGGGCCGATATACCCGAGGATCTCATGATCCTTCCTTCTCCCTCTCTCATCGCACCCGTGCAATCTCGCTTTTTTCCTCTTGCGCTCAGAGGTTCGTTCGTCAGCGCGCATAGAGCCTACAGTTTCGGTTAACGTTGTCGACGAGAGCGCCGCTCACCGACCCGATCGATCCCCGCCGCTCTCGTTCAGCGCCGCCGCGCAATAATGTGATGTCAACTTTGAGCAAACTTGCCTTCGTTCGCTCTCTCGCTGGCAAGCCTCCTGTGGTCCGGAAGTGACACAATTCTGCGCATCGGAAGCTCAGAGCGAGGCTTCCACTACCTGGCTGATCTCCGACCTACTCAGTCGACGGCTGTCTGATTGCTCCATCTTTCAGACTCGAACGCCTGCCGATCGAAGCTGCTGAGTTCGCGCAGCTCGTTGACGCGGATCGTCCGCGTGAAGGACAGTACCCCAACATGGTTCAAGATGTCGAGGATGGGCCGGGTGATCGGCCGGACCTAAAGACGCTGCCTTCTCCGACGATCCCCTTCCCGCTCAATTACCTTCGACTCGTTTACGAATTTATGGTCGTCCTCGTGTGCCTTCCCTTCAACTTCCTCTACTTCGCCATCTTGCCGAAGAAACGCTGGCGTCGCTCCTGGTCCCTCCTCGAAGCCGCGTTGATGCCCGCGATCAAGCGCATTATGGCCGCCTTCGACCTGTGCGGGTTCAAAGTCTCCGGACGCGACACTGGTGCGGAACCGGTTCATTGGTGGCTGCGGCTAAGGCACGGCGCCGAGTTCGAGTGGGTCCCGCCCCTCGAGCAGGGCTTGAGGAGTGGCGTCGTGGACGATTCGGCAGTCGAGCGAACGAGGGTCGGCATGTTCAGCTGGAAGAGGGGGGAAATATCTACGAATACCACCGAGCAAAACTTGACAGGGCTGTATTTCCACGGCGGAGGTGGGTCTGCGATCTCTCGCCTTCGTGTCAGCGCGAAGGAGGCTGCCCGAAACGTGCTGACACTGTCCGGGCGGAATCCGATGACCCGTAGCGTACACCCACAATTCGGCGCACCCGAAATCCTCAAGTTCTGCAATCCCAAAGAAGCTATTTCAGAAAGTGAGTCGATCCTGTAGGCTCGAGGCGCTTATTACACCGCAGGTTATCTCACTCACACCCTGATCTATTCTTGCAGAGCCCGCGCTTCTCCGCTATGTATAGTGAGCATACTCGTCTCATCTCTCGTGCCAAACGCTACCGCTCATCATCTCGGCACACCAATCCACAGCTGCGGAATACCGGCTGTTGCCCGACTATCCTTTCTCCGCCGCCTTGCAAGACGCCGCTGCCGCCTACGTCGCGCTGTTGAAACGCGGCATTCCGGGCAGCAAGATTGTCCTCATTGGTGATTCCAGCGGCGGCCACCTCGCATTGGCGCTCGCGCGATGGGTCCGAGATACGATCACGCGCGAGGGTGACGAGAATGGGGAGACACCGGTCAACTACCGCCTCGAGGCGCCTGCCGGTCTCGTGCTTTTCTCGGTATGCACAGTCTTCGATCTCTCAGGATCAAGGATCTCTTTACTGACAAGCCTTTTTGCTTCGACAGCCCTGGGCGGATCCCTGTAGGCTGACCTTTTCACCTTCGAGTTGTCAAGCGGGCACTGAGTGGACACTTTTCGCAGCCCATTCTTTCCTCGGCCACACCGCCGAAGACTATATTCCTCGCTCCAACGACTGTGACTACCTTTTCGAAGTCGGCAGGTTTCGCCTCCACCTTGTCAAGTCCCTGCTCGGATCTCATCCGCCACAATTCGTCGAGAACCCGTACATGTCGCCAGGCCGTAAGGACACCCCGCCCGGCACTTTCCTCGGACACCCCCCTTGCTTCATCCACTACGGGACCGGCGAGCGGTGCCAAGCTGAAGGAGAACGACTCGTGGCGAATTTGGAGCGAGACGGGACGCGAGTCGAGAAGGTCGTCACGGTCGATACGCCGCACGATCCGCTCTTGCTCGAGATGGTCTGGAACAAGGAGCAGATCCGCAGAATATGGGACGGGGCGATCAACTTTATAGAGACACTGTAAATGCGCTTTCTGAGTTCCGTTTTTGTTCGGCTTGCTCCTTGGATTCGGACAACTTGGCGGTGACAGAGATCAGCCTTTACGAGCCAAGTCACCAGCTCGGCTCTATCCACGACATGTGGGACAACTTCTGTGCAGTAAGGTTGCTGGCAATAAAGGAGCGTTGCTTCCTGGCTGCAAGAATGGCGGTACTGTGACCGCGGAACGCGAAGGAGGGCGGGGTTCATTCCGACAGCCGTAGCAGACGCATCGATGAACTTGTCTGAGTGCTTTGGCGGCTGAATGATGGCGAATTTGCTCGAGTAATTCTCGGAAGAGCAGGAGGACTTAGGTGCCGAGCTCGAGTCGGTCACCAATTGATCCGTCTCAGCCTCTTTTCTCCTCCTCGAACTTTCACTCTACGTGTCGGGGACATCTCCCTCAAGATCGGCCGCTCACCTCGAAGCCTGCCATATATGTACTAATCCGCATGACGTCGCATGACGTCCCTCGGCGCAGATCTGAAGAGGGCTTGCAGTTCGTGAAGAGCTTCGGCGGCATCGGCGGCCTCTTGCGCTACAAGGTCGACTTTGCAGAGATTGCAGATGCGATTGAGCAAGGAGACGAAGACGAGTTCTACGACTCGGACGACGATTTCATCTGAGCTGTTTGCCGCTCCTTTGCTCGTCTGGCGGCCAAAGTCGGTGGTGGCGTTGTTGGCGGAATCGACGGCCGGGTGGGACAGAGCGCGGGCAAGAGGCGGCGGTACGCGAAGAGGAGCCAGCTTCTAACCAGGCAGCAGGTGCGGCGTGGAACATAACAGGAGGGGCGGCCATGATCACTTCATTCGGGCCAGAAGGACAGACACACAGCCTACCTCCTACTCATCCGCGTCCTCTCCTGCACCACCATCATTGCCACCTTCGCCGCCCTCCCCGCTGCCGCCGGCACCACCCTTTCGTCTCCGCTTGCGTTTCTTCCTCTCGCCGGCGGCTCCATCGGCCCCTCTCGTGGCGAGACTAACCACCTTGGCCTCGTCCTCCCGCTTCCTCTTCGCCGCGCGTTCCTCGCGATCTTGGGACCCAGCGCCGTTCTGCTGCTCTTCGAGCTCGCGCTTGCTCGGCCTCCGACCGGCTTGGTCTCCGCCTGCCTTTGTCGGCTTGGTCTTCTTCTTGACGCTGAGCGGGTTCGGACCCGGCGGACCTTTTCGCTTCTTCTTCTTCTGGGGGGGCTCGATCGAAGCGGCGGTGTCTTCTTCGCCCTCGCCGGCGGCGTTCTCGCTCTCTTTCGCGACGGTGGCCGGGACAGGCTTGCCGGTGATCAGAGCGAGCTCCTCCGCGGAGACGTGCAGCTTGCTCTCCTCCATCTGCGAAAAAGCAGATCAGTCAGTCATCGCGCCAGAGACCTGATGGCGGTAGTCCGGCGCCGAGGGCGTAAGAGGCTAGCGTCGAAGCGGTCGCGAAAACTCACTCTCCGCTTCTTTGCCAACGTTTGATTAGACGGAGCCTCGAGAAGCATGACACTCCGCGCGATGTAGATAATGGGCGAGCCGGGTACAGCTCGGAGGGATTCTCGAAGTGGCAGAGACTGGGTCGCAAAGACGTAGCGGTTCTTGTTCTGTTCGCCTGGATGTCGAGACGAGCGAGAGTCAGTACTGAAATGCATGAAGACTGAAAGAACTGAACCCGGAGCGCGAGCGTACCTGCCATGGCGAGCATGCACTCGTCCTGTTCCCTCGCCTTGAAGTGGTTGCATTTCCTGCGTTCGAAGCCTTTGGCCGCCTCGACCGCCTCCTTTGCCTCTTCGCCCGCGTCGTACAGCGCTTGGATGCAACACTGCGTGATCACTGCCGTTCAGGAGGGAGGTCAGCTCGGCGAATAGCCAAAGAGGCGGTCGACCCTTCTGAGCGTACTCGGTTTGACGGTTCCCTGCAGAACGTCGTGCAAGCGGGCCATGATGTCCATCTTTTGGGTCACACAGGATCGGACAAACTCGGCATCGGCTTCACGGGCAGAATAGTATCAGCGAACAGTCTTTACTGATGACGCAGAGCATAGGGCTCGAGGTGCGCCCTTCGACTCACCGAGGAGCTGGTACGGCTCGCTGCATGTAGCTGGCGCGTCAGTTCGATTTCCTCTTGGTACCGACCCCAGTCCCGCAAGCACAGCGCCGTGCGAGGGCAGGACAGAGACTCTGATGAGGAGAAGTGGAAACTGACCGGAAACCGAAACTGCTCTGGTAGAGCTGCATCGCCCGCCTGTACGACTTGATCCGCTTGTTCTTCATGCTGTAATTTCCACGCTGCTGGCCTGCTCCGACTCTGCACGCTGCAGCAAGGGACAGAGAGGGACGACGAACGCCTCGTGTGGCTCAACTTTTGACGAGACTTTGGCGCGGAACGACCAAATCCGATCAAGGCGGAAAAGCCTTTTGCACCATAGACCCTTCGTAGGCCACAATAACCTCGTGCCTTTGAACCACTCTCGTGGGACGCGAACTGTCTCGAATGTCCTGGGAACCTAGGGACCCTTCCGGGACTTGCCGATCAGTCTAAGCTTACAACTGCTCTCCAACATTGTCTATGGTGTAGTCGAGTCCTTCCGCCTCGGCCCATTCTTCCACGAGCGCCCTCGCCCACGCAATCTGATGCCCCATCGTCCCCCTCCCTAATTCCGCCGGCCACGCAAACTTCCACGGCTTGTTCGGGAGCACAAACGTCGCCGGCTGGAGCGTGTCGGGACTCGCCGCGTGCGTCGAGAGGTGCCACGTGCGTGGGTAGAAGGTCGCCAAGAGGGAAGGAGAAAGGGTTGAACATGAAGTGTCGTACAGGCGCTGGAAGCGGAACAGTTCGGGAGAGGCTTTCACGAACGAGCGCAGAAAATCGTCGGTCGCCTTGGTGGTGGATGGAAGCGTCGCCGCAGCTGTAGAGGGTGTAGGTTGCGCTGCTGTTGACGATGACGAGGCGGCGGCGGCGGCGGCCGCCGCTGCAGGCGACGTGGGATGGGAAGAGTTGGTGCTCGCGCTGAGCGAGGCAGGCGAGCCGGCGGTTGCAGATGCGGCTGGCGGAGGTGGTGGTGGAGGAGGAGGAGGCGGAGGGGGTCCGGACGGCAAAGGCGGAGGAGGAGGCACGCGTGGAGTCTGGTTCGGCGCCGAGGTCGACGAGGCAGTGCCGAGTAGCTGCGTCGCCTTGTGATGCAGCGCTTTTTGCTCGTGCATCGAGGTAGTAAAGACCGCGATGGCTTCCATGCGGTAGCTGAGAACGTCCTTGTATCAGCAATGTACTGTTTTTACCCGCTCGAGTCCAGTACGGATGTTGGCGGATCACGCACCAGAGGCCGAGGACAACGGGCACATTCTCGTGCTGCGCCTGCTTCTTAACAAACGCGACCAAGCCGTACACGCTCGCCCACTGCTGGACGTTACAGTTCTTGCTGGCGGTATCATCGCACCAGAAAGAAAAGACGTAGAGCAGGATCGAATCGATGTGGTGAGCCATGGCGAGCAGGGTGTTTTTGCGACCGCTACTGCCGGAGGAAGCGCGCGAAAGCGCGTCGCCGGCGTGCTTGAGCTTGCGACCATGTTCCCGGCACCTGCGTGAGAGCATCGAAAGCAGTGACTCAGCACAGTAGACTGCCTGCCCGGGCAGAGTGCGACTCACTGTGCTGCGAGTTTGCGCAGCCGCTCTTTCGGCCACTGCTGCCTCCATTCCGCCTCGATTCGCGCAGTTTTCGTACTCGCGTCTACCCGCGGCAACGAACGCGATGCGCTGCTGGTGTGTGCGAGTGTAGAGTGGCTGGAGCGTGGTGATGCGCGCGCGCCTACCGATCCGGCTGTGGCCTCTGTTGATGTCGCTGGAGGAGGTTGCGTTCGACTGGCCGGAGGTGGCGGAGGTGGAGGCCGCGAACGTCTAAGCAAGGGGACTCGTCAGCAACAGTGTAGCATGACAAGGCGCGATGTCCGTTTCAAAGGCGCGCCGGTCTCACTTTGCGGCCGGCGCATTGTCGTCCGTTCCGCTGACCGAGATACCCAACCCCACGACTCCATCATTCCCTGCTCCGTTCGAGTCGCTCCCATTCCGTTTTTGCCGTGAAGAGGCATCTATGTGGTTCCTGTCCGCTCTAGGGGACGAGGGAGGCGAGCAAGTGAGATCGGGAGGCAGAAGCGGGGGAATCGCTCGGAGGAGCTGTCGGTGCGGACGTGTGCAGCTGTAGTGGTCAGCAGCGTAGCAGAGAGACCGTGATAGGAGATGAGAACATACCTCGAGCACCTCCTGCTCCTGGACCGTGAGCATAAGCACAGCCGAGGCTCTTGGCCGGACAACGCCGCAGGGCAGCCGAAATCGCGGGGGTTGGGTTCAAGCCAGTCGCGTGCGCCGCGGAACAGGACACAGCCAAAGTCGGACGGCGAGTCTGATCGGATCCCAGTCGGCGCAAGGGAACGTGAGCACTTCGTGATTGCAGCCGAGATGGGACACTCGACGGGCCGAAGGAGGTGAAGTGAGATCTACCGGAGTCAACCGGACTTTAAGTCAAGAGCCTAGAACAAATGGGATGCAAGACGAGTACATGACACAACAACAATCACCATGACTATGTGCTACTGCGGTTAGGCGAGGGAAGAAAAAGGACAAGCCCCAAAGGAGGAGGAGGGTAATTTGATCATGGGGCGGCAGATCGCGGACCCCAGACCTTGACTTTACCGTCCGAGCTGGCCGTGACGAGCTGCTGCCCTTTCGGATTGTGGGCGGTCCACAGGATCGCGCGCTCGTGTGCTTTAAAGGGCTTGCCGACGATCGTCCCCTGTTGACGGCGTTGAAAAAGCTTGTCAGCAGACTGCTCGACTCGTAGGTACCCTGATTTGGCGCAGCGGCAACGTCTGCCACCGCTGCGCTGCATCGACTTCACAGGCCGAAGGAAAACTCACCGCCTCCATATCCCAGCCAAACACTTTGCCGTCCTCGTCGCCACAGACGACAGTTTCTTCCCTCGCGCCGAAACAGCTCTGGCTCCGATAGTTGGTATTCTTGTGTCCGGTGAAGGATTGAACGACGGTACCGTGCTGGAGATCAAGGAGGCGGTGAGTCGAGTCGAGAGTCGAGACGAGCAAGAGCGACGAGTCGGCCGTGAAGCTCAGCGACGTGACTGGTTCTGTGAGCGACAGAAGAAAACAAGCCGGATGAGCCGGAAACTTTCTCGCGGATTCGCACGCGCCATGTATCGGTCAATTTCAGGAGTCTTCGTACTCACGGTCGAAAAAGTCGATCTGCAGCTGGCCCATCCGCAGATCATACGTCCGAACACGCCCGTCCACACTTCCCGTACAGATGAAGTGGTTCTGGATCTTGATCGACGTGATCGAGTCGCGCCCTTCCTCAAGGACTTGTAACGGAGCTCGGTTTTGAGACCTGTTGACGATGGCGAGTGAGGGTTTCGTCCAGGTCATCCTCTGTGCTTTGCGCGGGGGGACGCGACGTGAGTTCGAAGAGGAAGAAATTCGCACTTGATGTCCCATAACCGTACTGTGGTGTCGAATGAGCCTGCGCGAGGAGGGGAGTGAGAGGTCAGTCCCGATCCTCTCGGAACGGTCTTTCTGATCGCCGCCAACGTACCACTCGCAAGGACACTCGCATCGGCGTTCCACGCGACCGTGTTGATCTTGCCGATATGTCCTCCGAGCCTGCGGATGATGTCTCCCGACGTGACATCCCACAAAAAGACGGAGCGGTCTCCGCCGCAGGAGGCGATCCGAGTGTTGTCGTACGAGCTGCAACGAATAAGGTCACTAGTCAGTCGGGGCGCCTACGGATGAAGACGGGTATGAATCGCAGCCACATGCTCCCAGGGTGACCGTCGCGGGGAAGGACGCCGTCCGACTGACCAGGCGATTCCGAGCACTTCGTAGCCGTGCCCGCTGTAGACTTTGACTTGGGATCCGGACTTGGCGTTGGTGAGCCTGATTTGTTTGTCTGCACCTCCGGAGAGGATGTAGGAGCACCCCGAGTTGTAGACTGCGGTATGCACGGCGCCCTTGTGCGAGTCGATCTCAAACTCGAGTAGTGAAGGCGGCGGAGCAGGGGCAGCTGATCCAGCCATGGCGGGAGCACGAGAGCAGCAGTAGACACCCCCTGCAGCTGCTCGATCGCCTGCTAGCCCGACGAGGTGACGATGACGGAGTCCAAGTTGCCTTCTGTCTCTCTTGCCTCCTGAATTCTCATCAGCTCCCATTCAGAACGCCGAGTTGGCCAGGCATGCCCGCGCTGTTGCTTGCCTGGGCACTTTTACTAGCACTGGCACGAGCGGCGCCTCTCTTTCAAGCTGAACAAGCGGTCCTCACCGCTCCTTCGCATTTGATCGACACCGCCTCGACTATTACGCCTCGACCGGATCGCACGGCCTATTTTGACCCGAGAGCAGGCGGAGGCGCACAATACAACGTGAGTGACTCGATCTACCGAAGCGGACCGCTCGTCCGGCGATCGCAACAAGCTTATCACTCACCGCTTCTCTGCGTGTTGATCAAACATGTTCAAATTCGACTCGTCGCCATCTCGCCACAGCGGAACCTTTGGGACGGCCACGAACCGCTCAACATCATCATCTCGGCGCAGTCAAGCGCAGACGTGCTCAAAGAGTCGGGCTTCATCGCCTACTCGCGATCGTTAGGTGCGGGTTTTTTCTCTCTTTCTTTTTTTTCCGGGCTCAGCCGCTTGATACCGACCCTTGCGTCTTGCTGCCAGGTCTGTGGAACGAGTGCGCCAATCTACATCTCGGCGACCCGCAAGAAGCAAATCTCGGAGATGGCCAAGGTGCGCCTATTTCTGCCCCCGACCTCTTGAGATCCCGTTCACCTCACCAGTAGGTACAAACAGGCTGGGAGAGAGAGCTCTTCGTCATGCGCGAGTCGGTGTGGCCGTTTCCTTATATTGGCGCGTGTCTCGAGACCATCACCGGTGAGTCATTTCCAGGTCTGTAGACTTCCGAGTCCGTCGAGCTGCCAGACTGACAGAGACAGGTCCTGTTTACTGACTGGGCAGGAGGAAATCACTTTCGAGCCTACAAGCAGAATGGGACAGACGCCAATTCAGGGGCGTGGTTCCTCGCTGCGTCGAAGGAAGTCGTGAGTCAGCCGGAGCATCGATCCCGCCGCCGCGGGAACTAATGAGACTGATCCGTCCGTGTGGTAGGACCTCCGCGGCAAGCACAAGATCGCTCACAACGGCTACAACATCGGGCGGGACCTGATAGTTGAAAAAGCCACGAGCGGATCAAGTTACCTCAATAGGCGATACGAGGCGCGCGTCGACTGGGTCGAGGGTTTGCTGCCGCCCGGCAACGAAGGTGAGTGCTTTCGCTCGAGATGCGCTCGAGATCCGCGCCCGCCTCCTGCCCATTACCTGCGAAAACAAGCGCGAGCTGATATCGACCGCCTGCAACGACTCGTAGGGATGGCGCACGGCATCTCGCAAGATGGCAGGGTCGCCGTTCTGACTGTACACGAGTTTTGGCTGTATGTCCAATCTTTGTCGATCCACTTGAGCCTACAGTATCGAGGGAGCCGCTGACTGTTTCTGGGGTAAACAGATTCTAGATCTACATACATATCCATATCCTGACCTCCAGCGCAAAGCTCACTTTTGAGGGCGCTGGACGCCTCTCTTGTAGCATGAACGCCTTTTGTGATATTTCCCTGTTTCTCTGTATCACTCCAGTAACCCGCGAGAATGCAATGACTTGTCTTTGCGTGCACGAAGACGTTCGCTACAAAGAGCTACACCCTGGACACTTCAATCGAAGGTGATCTTCTTGGCCGTGCCGGTCACACCCTCCTTGTAGAAAGCTCCGTACGCCGAGTGCGTCGCCTTTTTGACCGTCGTGCCCCACTGGTCCAACCCGGGCGGGACGACCGCATTCGAGTCCTTGAGGAGGCGGATAAACTGCCCGGCGAGGGCCTTGTCGGCTTCGGTGAAGAACGTGATCGACTTGCCGGTGCGGCCGGCGCGACCTGTTCGACCAATCCGGTGAACGTACTGACAGGTTGAGGACACGCGTAGGTCAGTATGGATCAAGGGGAATCGCAAAAGAAGTGACTGGTGAAACGCACGTCTTCGATAGTGAGGGGGAAGGTTTGGTTGATGACGAGCTCGACCTTGGGGATGTCGAGACCACGAGCGGCAACATCTACAGATGAGATACCCGAAGTCAGCAATCTTGAAGGGAAAAGAAACGAGGACCGAAGGAAAGGGACGCACCGGTCGCGACGAGGATGTTGACCTTTCCAGTCTTGAAGTCGTTCAAGCTCTGCGTCCGCTTGTCCTGCGACATGTCTCCGTTGATGCACCCGACCTCGTACCCCTTGCGCTGCAGGAACTCGAACAACCTCGTCGCCTCCTTCTTGTACAACGCAAACACCAGCGCCTTGTCTCGGTCCTTGCCCTCTCCCGCGCCCTTCTTCTTGGCGGCGTTGAGCGAGAAGCCGTTGTCGCGCAAGTGAGCGAGCAACAGCGTCTCCTTTTGTCGGCCGTCCTCGACGACGATCGCGACTTGCTCGACGCGCGAGTTGGCCGTCAACGAGTCGGAGCCGACCGTGATGCGGAGCGGAGCCGTCATGAAATCGGCGGCGAGACGACGAACAGACGTCGGCCAAGTGGCCGAGAACATGGCAGTCTGGGCACGAATGAGACGAGAATCGGTTTGTCAGCGAAGGGGAAGGCAAGGGACGAACGGGAGCATCGCGAGACTCACCCTTCGGAACTTGGGCTCGCCCTTTTCCTCCTTGATCGGGCCCAACTGGCTCTGCGGACTCGGCAAGCAGAGCTTGATAATCTCGCGAATGTCGTTCTCGAACCCTTTGTCGAGCATGCGGTCCGCCTCGTCGAGCACGAGCCAGCTGACCTTGCCGAGGTCGAGGTTGTCCTCGCGGGCGAGGTCGAGCAGCCGACCGGGCGTACCGACGACGATGCGCGGGCGCTCATTCCGGAGAATGCGGATCTGTTCCGGTTTCGGTACACCACCGTACAAGCAGACGGAAGGGACAGCCGGGGTGGTCGTCTTGGAGATGAGGTTCAAATTCTGGTGCGTCTGCATCGCGAGTTCGCGAGTCGGGCAGATGATGAGGACCGAGACGGGCGCGCCGGCGGACGATTTACCCTTCTTGCTGCTGCCAGTGCCGAGCGAGAGAATGTGTTCGATAGCCGGAACACCGAAAGCGACCGTCTTTCCGGAGCTGCGGGTTAAAAGCGTCAGGTCATGTGCTGGGGAGCAGACGGAGAGCAGGAATTCACACACCCGGTCTCGGCGATACCGATCACGTCTCGTCCGGCGAGCATGAGCGGGAACGAAGCACTCTGGATGGGGGTCGGCTTTGCAAATCCGCTCAGCCCTTTGCGGACGCCGTCGTCGAGCGGGAGGGCCGCAAACGACAGGACCGGCGGGAGTTCCTGCGAGGTGGAGGCGGGGTCGTAGCTGATGTTGTTCTCCTTGAGGAACGCCTCGACCTCGGCGGGAGAAGCCGCGGCGGCAGTCGAAGTGCTCGCGACGGGTGCCGGAGTTGAAGACGCCGTCGTCGATGCGGTCTCGTCGCCGTTGCTCTTCTTGGCCTTCTTCGACTTGGGCTTGCCGTCCTCGTCGCCGTTGGCCTCGGCATCGGCGACCGGGGTAGCACTCGCGCTGCCTTCGCCTTCGTCTCCTTGCTCACGCCGGCGCTTCTTCTCTGCCTTCTTCGCCTCCTTCTTCTCGCGCTTGATCCGGGCCTTCTCGTCCTCGGCTCCGTTGGCAGCAGCAGGAGCAGGCGTCACATCGGCGTCGGTGTTGTCGGCGGTCGAGGTTGCGGTCGAGGTGGCTGCAGATTCGAGCGCCTTGCGCGCCTTTTTCTCGGCCTTGCGTGCGGCCTTCTGGGCGAGTTGCTCTGGGGTCAAGTCCGCCTTTGCCATCCTGCCCTGTCTTACTCGTTGTACGGTAGACGAACGTGGGGTTGGTTGACTGCTCTTTTCCTCGCGTCTCGTCCGAGCTGGTGGATCGACCGCAAGCCTCCCCTCGTTCACTTGATCGGGAGCCGCCCGACTCCGGCTATCTCCGTCGCGTCCAAAAACGATGATCGGAACTCGTCATCCGCAAAGCTGTTCCGACCGTTGCTCAGCTCGTGCTATTCATCTCCCTACATACACCAACAGGTGCGCCTTGAACCCTCGACCCGCTCGATCCCCGTCAAGCTGACCAGGAGGCCCTTGCACACTTGCCAGACTCATCTCGGACCGATGCAAAAGGTGATTCGCTTCCTCCGACTCGGACCCAAGCCGGTCCGGCGCAAGTCACACATTCACGAAGAGCAGGCTGCGGCGGGAGGAGGCCCCGGAGGCGGGTCCGGCGACGGCGGCGCGACGAGCGGCAGTGAGAGTGCGACGCCGGCTGCGGCCAGCAACAAGGCTGAACAGTCGGCGTCGAGGAGCCACGCCGACGGAAAGCAGGCGGCGACCACCGCTCACAAAATTCGCAAAGCCGAACCGAACCCTCTGGTCAAGCTCCCGCTCGAAGAGTTCATCGCCAGGCAGACGCCGTTCGCATGGGAACGCTTGACCGCCAACATCTTCCCCGAGGGGACCACGCCCGGCTGCGTCGTCGCGAGTCCTTCCAAGGCTTTGCCCGACTACTGGTACCAGTGGACCCGCGACTCGGCCGTCTGCGAGCGAGTCATCGTCGAGCGGTACGTCGACGAAGGCCGCGCCGAGGACTGGAAGCGCCTCGAAGAGTACGTCGAAGCGAGCAGGATCATGCAGCACAAGCAGACCGTCCTCGGTGGATTCCAGAACGGCGGACTCGGCGAGGTCAAATACTACGGTGCGTGGAATCCCCTTTTTGCCTGCGAAAGCTAGCGCTGACTTTGCGGGATTCGCTCCACGCCAGTCGACTACGAACCCTTCACCGGTCCGTGGGGACGGCCGCAGCCGGACGGTCCCGGTTCGCGCATCATCACACTCGCGACACTGGCGATCTACCTCCTGACGACCGGCGACGAGCAAAAGATCGCATACGTCAAGCGGGCCCTTTACCCGGGCACACCGTCCGAAGGGATCGAGTACGCCGGCGTGATCAAGGGCGACCTCGAATACGTCGCGACGTCCTGGCGCAAATACGGATTCGACCTGTGGGAAGAAGTGTCGGGCCGCCACTTCTACACGCTTCTGACCATCCGGACGGCACTCTTCCTCGGAGCGCGTTTGGCGACCCAGCTCGGCGACGTCAGCGCTTCGACGAGGTACATGGCCGCAGCGGACGAGATCGACCCGTACCTGCGCAGGTTTTGGGACGACGAGCGCGGAGTCATGAAGGTCACGATCGACTTTGGGAAAGAACCCGAGGCGGGAGCCCACTCGGGTACTTCGGACGGCCGCGACTCGGTCGTGGCTCAAGAGCAACAGCAGGAGGAGCAGGCGCAGACGCAGCAAGCGGCAAAGGCAGAGGGAGAGCGGGAAGAGGAGACTGCTGGAGCGGACGCAGAATGGCACAAGCTCGAAAAGGTCGTCAAGGCGGACGAGACGCACGGCAAGACATCGGGGCTCGACACTGCCGTCGTCCTCGCGGTCTTGCACGCCGGTCGCGGTACCCCCTGGGCACGGATCACCACGAGTGTGGATGCGGTGACCGACCCGCCGTTCGAGAGCGCGACCAAGGTCCTGAGCACGCTCGTCGAGCTCATGGACCAGTTCAGCGTCCGGTACCCGCTCAACGCCGGCCGGCGCGCGAACGGGCAAGCGGTCGCTCTCGGTCGCTACGACGAGGACGTGTACGACGGAGTGCACATGTCGGTCGCGCATCCGTGGTACCTGTGCACGCTCGGCGCGGCCGAGTTCCTGTTCTTGCTCGTGTCGGACTTGACGGCCATGTCGCGCTCGCCGACGCCGACGACAATGCTCCCGCTCACGCCACTCCTGCATTCGACGCTGACCCGACTTTTGCCGACCCTGAATCCGCCCTTGCCGGCCGTCAACTCGGCCCTCTCCCCGTCCGACCCGGCGTTCAAGGCCTTGGTTTGCGGCCTCCTCGCCCTCGGCGACTCGTTCATCGCGATCGTGCAAGAATTCGTCGGCCAAGGCGGTCACCTCTCGGAGCAGTTTGAGCGCGATGGCGTCCCGCGCGGTTCGGAACCGCATGCAGGGGGTCAGATCGAGGACTCGAAGCGCGATTACTCGGACGGCAAGAATGGCGAGGGCGAGGTCGAGGCGATCGGACGCGGCGCGCGCGACCTCAGCTGGAGCTATGCGGCGTGGATCACATGCCTCGACGAGAGGCAGCGTGCCGTTGTTGGCGCTGAGCGAGCGGGCTTGACAACCAAAGGCAAGGCGGTGGCGGCTTAGTGAGGAGAACTAGAAGGAGGTGAATTTCTTTTAAGGCGGATATATATGCGATCTATAGAGCAGTAATTTTTGCGTCTAACTTAGTCATATATGCTCATGTATGTGAATGTTTAGATTGAGAGCGTGTCTGTAAGCCCCACCTCGCTCGTGACAAGGAACCTTGGCTCGCTCCTCCTGGCTTTGCCTCAACTCGCGCACGTGCCAGCAAAGGAGCAAGGATGGGCTTGACGAACCTCGTACGCGGTGCAGCCAACAGCATCTCGCACGGCAGCCCGGCCAAGCCACAGCCGCAGTCGGGCTCGACGACGACGACAACCGCCTCGTCGACCGCGTCCTCGACGCCCGCGCCCGCCGCCGCCGGGTCCGCTGGGTCCGCATCAGCGGGCGAGGACAAGCTCATGGACGGCGCCATCGCTGATGACACCGAAGTCCTCGACGACGAGCCAAAGAACAGTCAGTCGGCGAGCAGTTTCCCTTGCCCCAGAGTCAGCGGTGCCGTTGCGTCACCATTGCATTCCTCCAGGGGAATGCTCTCGCCGAGCGGCTTTCCCTTCAGCATTCAGGAGACGGGGGTATCCCATCTCGCGCGCTGGCAACTCGCCTTTGAATCGCGAGATTCCGGGATAACCCCCGAGGTCGGTGATCGCTGACGCTGCGGACGGAGCAAGGCCCGAATTCGCTATCAGCCCTTGCAGAGGCCCAAAGTGTCACAGTTGAAGGACATGGATTCGGGACCGCGAGCACCGGGACCGGTACCGCAACGCCATACACTCCGCGCACACCCCAACCGGCCGCTCGCTGTTTAAAACTCGGAACAACGTTCTGCTCCCAGTCACACTAAGATGCATTTTCGCTGACCGATACCTCCATGCTTGCATTCCAACAGTCATTCTCGCCATGATCAGCCAGCTCCGACCGGGTATGGAGCTGTCCCGGATCACCTTCCCCGTGTGAGTGCGCGGTTCTCCTGCATTTGCGCGCCGGCAGACCTGATCGCAGCCTGGCAGCATGGAAGGCTTGCCACTCGCAAAACGTTACTGATTAGGCGCGCCGCACAGATTCGTCTTGGAACCGCGATCCATGTTGGAGCGTGTGACCGATTTCCACTCTCACCCCGACCTACTGCACGGGTGAGTTGGGCGTGACTGTGACGCAACCGTGCCCAAGCGGGTTGGCTTCGGTTCTTGAAGAAACACGTCGCTGTCAGACTCACACGTACATGATGAACTCCACAGCGCCGGCGACCTCACCACGCCCGAAGAGCGCTTCATCTCGGTTTTGCGGTACTACCTCGCGGGCTGGCACATCAAACCCAAGGGCGTCAAGAAGCCGTACAATCCCGTCTTGGGAGAGTTCTTCCGCTGCCGCTATGACTACTCGGACGGTACCAGCGCGTACTATATCGCCGAGCAGGTTTCGCACCACCCGCCCGTCTCGGCCTGGTCAGTCCCCCCCCCCCCCCCCCACTCCCCACGTGCCATTCTCACTATTCCTGTGGTGTTGCGCCCTGCGGAGGTCGTGAGTTGTGGTCTGTGGCGACAGGACTGACATGTGATACCCCCTGCGTAGGTACTTTGCCTCGCCCGAACAAGGCCTCGAACTCTGCGGCGAGCTTCGTCCGAAATCCCGCTTCCTCGGCAACTCGGTCGCTAACAACATGGAGGGAGAGTCCCACGTGCGTTTCTTGACCGGAGTCGGAGCAAAAGACGGAGAGTATGATATCACGATGCCGAGCATGTAAGTTTCGGGCCCAAGTGGGCGCCTGCGCCTTGCCGGGCCGCTCTATTGACGCAAACGTTGCATAAAAGGTACGCTCGCGGGATCCTGTTCGGCAAGATGATTCTCGAGCTTGGAGATTCGAGCATCGTCCGGAACGAGACGACCGGTCTCTCGTGCGAGGTCGAGTTCAAGACTAAGGTGAGCTCCGGGGTTTGGGACTGCGCCCCCTTGCCCTAGCATTCAAACTCATGCCGGTACCTTTTGGCATTGCAGGGCTTCTTCGGCGGATCTTACAATGCGGTCGGAGGCAAGATCAAGGGACCCAAGGGCGATGTCGGCGAGCTGTCCGGACACTGGCACGACATGATGGAGTTGCAGCGCAAGGGCGTGAGCTTTCCAATCCCTAGCGGAAGAATGGATCGATTGCAAAATGCTCACTCCCTGTTGTGCCGTCGCAGACTAAAGGTCGGGAGACGCTCTTCGACGCGAGTACCGCCCGCGTCGTCCAAAAGGCCGTTTCGCCCGAAGATCAACAGGCGCCGAATGAGTCTCGCCGGTTGTGGACCAAAGTGACTGCCGCTATCAAAGCCAAGGACCTCGAAGCCGCGACCGATGCCAAGAGCGCCATCGAGGAGGCGCAGAGGGAGGCGGCGCGCCAGCGGGACGCGAGCGGAGAGACGTTCAAGCCGAGGTTCTTTAAACCGACGGGCAAGAATGGAGAGTGGCGGCCCGACTTTAAGTGAGTCTTGTCTCCGAGTCACGAAATATGAGACGCCCGCAAGATTTGCGCGCGGCCGGGATTAGTTCGAAAGAGTTCGCGGAGACTCACACTACTCCACTGTTCATAGGCTGCCAGCTGGGGACCCAAAGACCCAGGTCGAAGCTGCGCGGCAATTTGTCTACGGCTCCGACGCCGAACCGCCTCGAGCAGGTAGCGCCGGTACCTCCGGGTCCGCCTCCCCATCAGCGGCGCCGCCGCCTTCCTCCTCGACGACGACTACCGCCGCCGCTGCCACCGCCACCACTGCTCCCACCCCCACGGCTACGAGCACCGCCGCTCCTCCCACGGAGACGACTCCCGCCGCTCCGGCGTCGGCACGACCAGCGCCGGCGGGACGGCAATCTTCCGGCGACGACGAGTCGTTCTATGATGCGCCGCCGGCTTCGCCGCATGCGCTCGAAGTGGCGAAGGAACAGGATCCGATTGTCCCGCCGACGACTACTACTACCACGAGTGCTGCGGCCTCTTCAGGCTCCTCCTCCGGGGCGCCCGCGCCTTGAACCGCCTCTTCCTGTGCAGGTCGATAAATCGACCTGTTTTACGAGTCTCTTCCTCACCTTATACATCGGCTCACGAACATCTCTTGTCTCCTTTCGTCTGACCTTCCCCTTTTTGGTCTTGGCCTCCCCCTATACACAACTTTGTACGGCTACTGAAGATTTTGCGATTCTTCTTCTCCGACCCGAAACTTTTACGTGCCTTTCTATATAGCGCCTCTGTAAAACTACACACGATCGGAAAAACGCTTGCAGAGAGAGAGAGTCTCCTTTCGAAATAGAGGCCAACAAAGGCGGTACACGTACACGTACGAGTAACCGTGTTGCAGGATAGCACAGGCCAGCTACTCCGGGGCAAGCACGCCACCGCCAACGCAGCTCCTCATCTCCTCCCACCAAGCGAAAGCCTACTCGCTTACAAGCACAACCGGTAACTGTTGGCGGAATGCGCAGGGAACCCGCGACGCAAAAGTTTGAGAGAGGGGAAAAAAGAAAGAAAGAAAAAAAGAATCAGCGCCCCGATTTCCGATTCGACATCTCGGGAGAGAGGGAGTCGGTCGGGCGGGGAGAG
Organism: Rhodotorula sp. CC01; assembly: GCA_021654155.1. Taxonomy (NCBI): domain Eukaryota; kingdom Fungi; phylum Basidiomycota; class Microbotryomycetes; order Sporidiobolales; family Sporidiobolaceae; genus Rhodotorula; species Rhodotorula sp. CC01. The sequence goes on from JAKEZK010000029.1 coordinate 101,649, forward strand.
CGAGCGTACCTGACGTAACGACCGGCTGTTTCAGAAGGCCGCGTGATCTTGACGACTTGTCCGCGCTTCAAGCCATAGTACCGCGCGACGGGGTCGTGCAGCTGGATTCGCGGGAGCTGGGTGTCTTTCAGGCGGCTGAATTCAAGACGGGCGGGACAGCAAGTCAGTGTACATGCGTCTATGACCCTGTTCGACTGGGCAGGGCGAGCCTCGTTCTCCTTGTCCTGGGAGTGACGCCAGGAAGGGGGCTGGGGGCTTGAAGAGAGAGAGAGAAGAGAGAACTCACTATCGGGTCAGGAGCGTCTTCTTATCTTCGGGTGAGAGAACTTCGTGTCTCGGCACGAGGACGTGTTGGGTAATGTTGACGAGGAGTTCAGATTCCTGGAACGCCTCGATCGTGAACTGTTGAGCCATCGCGGTGATGACCTGTTGCCGGAAGCGTTTCCCCGCAAAGGAGGAGTACACGGTTGTCAGTCCAATGTTGGAGGACTAGGAAAGAATCGGCACATGCACAACGTGCGGACCTTGTTTGCTGAAGGGGTCATGCTCGTCTTGTAGATCAGGATTCCTCTCGGGAATTTTTGGGATTCGAGAATGTCGATGAACCTGTGCGAAAGAGCACAGCGCCAAGTACACCGCCGGCATCAGCACAAAGCTGGATGGACAGCGGACAGAGAGCGCGCGCAGGGTGGGTAACGCACTTGCGCATGGTCTTGATGCCGACCGAGAATTCCTCTGCGTAAAAGACATAGATCTGCTCGCCGCTCTCGACCTCTTTTGCTGCCGAAAAGTTGATCTTTGCTTTGCTGCACGGAGGGTCGGGTAAGGCACGGAGAAGAGTCAGCTCCTCTCTAGACAAAAAAAGGTCACACTGTGCGCCGCTGGGAAGGAGCTCACTCGATTGCGGTCCCTCCTGGTGCGTACTGTGCCTTGAACTCGTCGAGAGTCATCTCAATCTCCTCCTTGGCGATAGCGTACCCCTGCAGGTTGTTCCCGTTAGGTCTGGTTGTGAAGCGGAGAGATGGGCCAAGGGGCCGAGGGACTAACGCGATCCCGCACGAGCTCGTGAGCGGTTCGCGATACGCGGAATAGCCGTGCAGTTTCTCGCTCAATCTCGTCGGCCATGGCTTAGTCCGGGTGTGCTGTCTGTTTGGTTTTCGACGAAGGGAGCTGAAAAATAGAGTCGTGCGGTGGGTGGTCAGACGACAGGGGGGTCGAGGGCGCTCTGTCCGGGGTGATAGTGGCCTGTGATCTGGACTACAAGGCAACTCGTCGCTCTAGTCAGCCCGAGTGTCTCTGCGTGTGTACGCAGAGTGACGGGCGAGACGCGGAAGCGATGAGTTGAGCGCAACTCGTCGCTGACGGCAACTCGCCTTGGATCGACGAGGGCGATGCTGTAGCCTGGTAGAGACTGATGCAGAGACTGTAGATGAACGTACCTTTACAGGTGAACCGTGTCCTCGAGTTTGGTGTAGAGTGCAGCTCGACTCGAGTCGACTTTGCCGAAACCAAGAGGTCTCGCTTCTCCCGTCTCGAGTACAACGTCGACTCGCACGGTGCGGTGGTATACCCGCAGTATGCAGAGTGGAGAAGCGATCTCGAATGGAACCCAGCGCAAGTCGGGCTGCCCCGGGGTACTGAGCCTCCTACTGGGAGGGCGCGCTCATCGCCGTACGGATGCTCGTTGGCATGCTGCTACAGGATCGAATTGACCCGAAACGAAAAAGTGAACTGCTGCCTCGGAGCTAAACCCGAGGCGGCGGCCGTTCGAGTCGAAACTCGCGCTCTCTCGCAACTTGCTCGCTTTGCTCTCCTCCTTTTCCTCTTCCCCCGCTGTCTTTGTCTGTGCTGCTTACCTGCGCGCCAAGACATGATCTATCCGCCTGTACCGTACCCTCTCGTCCCACGCTGCTCTCCCCAAAACGCGACCGGGCCAGTCGAGGACGCTCTCGTTGGACCAAGTCACCGTGACTTTGAGGTACCCGAACCTCTCAGCTCGCCGCACCTCACGCTCAGCAAAGGTATGACCAGGTACGGACTTGTGTCCACACAGGCGGCTTGCACGGCTCCCTTGCGGCCGCCGAGTCCTCCGAGGAGCCCGGACGCGAGCGACTCTGGCGCCATCCCGACTCGCGAGACTTCGCTCGCTCTCGACACAAGAGCAATAGACCTCGCGGCCCCTGCTGCCTCGGTCCAACCTCCACAGCTGCAAGCGACGCCGCAACGAGCCCGTCCGAGCGTCGCCCGCCATTTGTCCTCGTCGTCGTCGCACTCGAGCCGGTTGCAGTCGTCCCCGCTCACGACCCGCGTTCCTCCTCGCATCGGACAAGCCACGTCAACTTCGAACGACGTGCATGCAAAAGCTGCCCTGGCAACCGAGATCCTGCGTCTAGAACACCGCGTGGCCCTCCTCCGCAAGGCGAGGCGGATCCAACTCGCCAACGACCGCGCCGAGCGCGAATCCACCGCGAAATTGGAACGGCGCGCTGAAAAGTGGAGAGAGGCGAGCGCGTGAGTCTCCAAGACTTGGACTCTATCGACGGGTGGTTATGACATGCTGACCTTCGTCGCACGAGTGTAGGCTCGCGGCTGAGCTCCTTGTGGATCGATTCGGCGTCGTCGTCTCGGCCGCCGCGTCAACCTTCTCAAGCAGCCCACTTGCTGGCCGCCCCTCGACGACTCTGTTCGGATCGAGCACACTCGACGACAACGATCATAGCGCCTCGGACTATCTTCTGAATCCGAGCAACCCCTTGCCCCTCTTCTCGTCCGCGTCGTCGAGGGGTCCTTCGCACGCCGACCGACTCGCCGACTTTAGGCGATCCCTTACCGCTGCGGCGCACGCACGCGGCATCTCTGAGCAAGAGGTGCTGCGACAACTCGAAGAAGAAGAAGGACTCGACCCGCTTCAGAGTCCTGAAGTCGAGTTTGACAGGTTGTTGCCGTCGACGACGGCGGGGAGGAAGAGGAAAAGGAGGGAGGAGGTGCGGGACTTTACTCGCGGCGAGGAGGAGGACGAGGTTGACAACCCCGAATTTGGGTCTTTATCGTCGTCGGCTTCGAGTGCGGCCAGGAACCTGCCTGGGTGGAAACCTCCGAGGGCAGATCGGGGGGACACGACTGCCGCTGCATTTTCGCAATCGAGGATGACGACCAAGAAGGAACAACAACTTTCATCGCCGCGGTTACCTCCTCTCCGCGACGACGACGACGACGACGACGAGCTGTTGCGGGCCCTCGACACTGTCATGGCGGAAGGGAGTAGTCGCCGTCGGTTCTGCCCTCCTCCGGCAGGATACCTTCCCTCCTCCCAACTGGCGTCCGACCACCCTCACGAAGCGCAACACTTTGACCAAGAGAAAGAGCTCGCCGGACGCAGGGACCCCGGTGGAGATTCTTTGACGAGTTTGATTTCACCCGGAGTCGGGCAAGGACTCAAGGCCGAAAAATCAAAGAGGAAACCGTAAAGTGGGATCTCTGCCCGAGCAGTCGTAGCGCTCTCGTCCCTTGTTTTCTGAACTGTTTGTGCATTTCCGTGCGATGAGTTGTATCTTTTGGTTGGGTCGAAGTCGGGAACTCACCTGCGAGAGATTGGAGATTCGTCGATCAGCTCCTGTGCCTCGGATTTCGCACTATAGTTGAGCGACCCGCCCTCCGTTCCCGAACGGGTAGTGCTCGGACGACTCTGGCGACTGGCCCACGCGCGTGCGTGCGAGTGATCGACACGACCGACCGAACGCATCTCGCCGACTTTTGACTATCATCCCGCTCCATCGCTTCGCTACCAACGTCTCCTGACAGGGCAGACACGTTCGGGATACTCGCATCAGATAACTGGCTAGCGATACGGCCCGCCAGCGCCCAGCTTGCGCATCATAGAGGGCGCGATGGCGACCCGAGGCTCTTCCCTCCCGGATCCGATGGGGCAGCACCACCACCCTTCCTCGTCCCCGCGACCGCAGCAGCAGCGAGGGCGGGCAGGCGGTCTCGCTCGGACATTGGGAGCAGTCGCGGTAGCTCTCGCGGCTACGCATTGGAAAGTCCCGCTCGGCGTCGAGGCCTACATCCCGGCGCTGCCCGTCAACGATACCTCGGCTCTCAACTCGTCGAACGATATCCTCCATCTCTACTCGTACAACGGCGTGTTCAAGTGAGTGACTTGCTCCCCCGGATTTCGTCTCCGTCTCTCGTGCCGATTGCGCAACAGCGGACTCTAGGATTTCGGATCCAAGTCACTGACCTCCACCACCTCCACTGTGCAGTACGTTCATCAGCCGTCAGCTCTGGGCCGAGGCGTTCGATGATAATGGCAATTATACCAATATCACCACTATCGTCCCTTGGACGCGCTACGACAAGGTGAGAGAGTCTTTCCCCCAATCGCCCGAGTCCGAACTCCCGAGAAGCCGGAGAGTCTTGGTCCTGACGCGCGACTTCTCGCTCGCTCCTGGGCAGGGCGTCCTGATCCATTTCAACGAAAGCCTGCGCGATCAACCCCCGACGGTGGTGCCATGGATCGCCATGATCAACTGCGATACGAACGGGACCTCGTACTCGCAGGTGGACGACATCTTTACCCTCACGCGGGACCTCGGCGCGCAAGCGGCGCTCTTGTACTCTCTCACCTCCGAGGTAAAGGCTTCCTCGAGCTTTTCGACACACCCGCGCCGAATCGCGACTTGACTGATCCGAGATCTCTGAGTGCAGGGATGTCAAATCAACCAGGAATACCTGACCTCATTCGAAAAGGTGCTGGACGTGTACGCGACGACTTCGCTGCAGGGATCGCGGATCATCGAGAGCCAGTTCACGTACGTCCAGACTCTCCTACTCGAAAATTGGGGGCATACGGGGCTAACCCTGGCCCCGGCGACCGACAGCGGCGTTGGTCCGGGCGCCTATTCGTACGACTCGGCGGTCCTGAACGCTTCGTCGTCTGCGATTGAAACGCTCCTGAACAACAACGCGCTCTCGGTCAACGGCAACGTACCGACGAATGCTTCCCTCGAAGTCAATACCACGACGACCGACTCCTCCTCCATCGGAACGGACGTTTTCGGGTCCGGCGACAACACAACTTTGGCAGAGACGACGCCGCCTTCTCTCTTTTCGGATGCAGTGGGCCGGAGCAGCGTTGCCATTTACCGGCGTCAACAGCAGACTTCTTCTTCTTTAACGCCCTCGACGACGAGCAGCGCCACTCGGACTTCGTCGATTCGGACGTCGACTCGGACTTCTGCAGCAACGACGCCGAGTCCGCAAAACTATCTCGGCGCGGTTATGGCCGCGGCCAACTTGACCGTCGGTGGCCTACAGTCGGCGACTCCATCCCCCTCTCCGACGAGCAACAGTAGCGGAGGCGGCGGCGCTTCGACTTCGCTCGCCATGATCATCCTGTATGCCATCACGGGGATCGTCACCCTGCTCTTCCTCGTCGTCATCATGTCTGGTGCGATTCGGGCTGCCCGTCATCCGGAACGGTACGGCCCGCGGGCGGCGGGCGGTGCCGGCGGTCGTGGAGGCGGAGCGGGACGTACCCGCGCCGAAGGGTTGACCAAGGCGATCTTGGACACGTTCCCGGTCGTGAGGTGGGGAGGAGGAGGTGGTGGTGGCGGACGCGGAGAAGGACAAGGAGAAGTCGAGAGTGAAGTGAGCAGCAGTCAAGAGCGGAGGCGTCGGGCCGGGGACGAAGAGCTCGGTTCGATCGGGTCGGTGGAAGAAGAAGACGGCCGGAAAAAGAGCATCGCTGCCGGCGTCTCGACCGAGAATATTGAACTCGCCGTGATGCCGGCCATTGCTGCCGTCGACTCGGCGCACCCTGGATTTGGCGGCAGACGAGAGTCGCACGCATCCACGATCGGCGGAACAGAATCGCTGAGTTCGATGCGAGGAGAGATGCCGCTGCTGCCTGACGGTTCCTCCTCGTCATCGACGCGGCCAGGGTCGCAGGCTCTCGCACCTCCTGTACCTTCATCCACAACTCGGTCGTCCTCGGAAATGGGCGGCGACCATGCGCCTCCTCCTCAAACGACTGCCGCCGTCGACGCCATTATCGCCGCCACGCCGATGGAATCGGATTCCGAATCGTGCCCAATCTGCCTGACCGAGTTTGAAGAAGGCGACGAGTTGCGGATCCTGCCGTGCGACGAACGGCACCGGTTCCACTCGGAATGTATCGACCCGTTCTTGCTCAACGTCAGTCGACTGTGCCCGCTGTGCCGACTCGATCTCGGTCACGTGGGTGGTGGAGGAGGAGCGCACGACGATGACGATGGAGAAGGAGGAGAAGAGGACGAGTTTGGCGGGCCGGGAGGGATCCACTCGCATGAGCGGAGGGAGGAAGAGCGCGTGATCCGCCACCTCCGCGCGTTGCTGCACCGATCCTCGTCCGCTGCCAACCCGAACGCTGGAACCACTGCACCGACGACCGCGACCACGGCCGTCGTCGCCGACGAGGGCGGCAGCGACTCGGCGGCGGGTACTCAGCAGCAGCACCGTCTCCGGAACCGGTTCGCGCACTACGTCGTCTCGCGCCGGCGGGATCGCGAAGAACGCAGGCGGACCCGTCGTGGGAGCAGCAGCGCCGCTGCGTCGTCCGGAGGCGGTGTCTACTATGGCGCGCCGCCGTTCTAAAGCTCGCCAGTTCGCCATTCGAGTCTCCTCGCTTTCGCTCATGCCGCTTCGGACCTCGACACGCACCTTCTGCACTGTGCCTGCACTTTGCCATTCCGGACACGCCTCCTTCGCCGTTCCTGCAGTCTTCTGTGATATCAGTGTTGCTATGACTATGTACCTCGCGGTTTTTCCGTTTCTGTTCTGCCTTTCTCGGAATCCCTGGTGTAGCGACTATTTCCATCGAACTCGTTTGCATTGTCTCTGTGAATCTTAAGCAATCTGTTTGTTCCACACGGTACATGCTATGATGTGCGGTGTGGGAAAAGATGAAAAGTTTTTTCTCCTCACGGAGCGGGTGAAATCGATCCGCGCGTCGAAGTTGGAAAAGAGCTGTTGGTCTCCAGTCGTGGTTGGTCTGGCCCGCTCGTCGTCTGTTGTTGCTACTTCTAATCGGATCTTTATAGACACACTCTGGTGAGTCTGCTCGCCTTGCCCTCGTCTTTCCCGGTGGCCTCGAGGGCGAGACACGACGAGTCGGAGGGGGAGGAGAGGCGAGGGGCGAACCCTGCGCTCTCTGCTCGCTCGCACGCGACTGGGCGGGGCGGACGAGGCACTGATGCCGTAACTGATCCAACAGCGAGTATGGCACCCGCATCGTCGGCGTCGTCTGCCTCTGAGGGAGCCGACGACACGGTCTACCAGGCAAAGCTCGCGTCGTCGCTCGCCGGATTGCCCGTCCGTCAAGGCCAGCAGCAGCAGCAGCAGCAGCAGCAGCAGCAGCAGCCTGCCCAGGACACGCAGGACAGTGGCAACAGCAACGGCACCAAGGACGCGAACCAGCTCCAGGACTCGCTCGACCTCGCCGTGAGTTTCCCACTCTCCGCTTCACCGCCTCGACGAGCTCGTCAGCAAACTCGGTTCAAGCATTCGACGCGACTGACCCGCGTGTTCACTCCTTGCATGGCATCACTCAACCGTGTCTCTACACAGCAGACGAACGCACCCAGTCAGGCCGACCTCGCTGCCGTGAGTCTCGTCTCCCACTGCCGTGCTCAAAACTCTTAGCCGTCACAACTCGTCATCCCGCTGCTCTCCCTGCTTGGCTTCAAGACACCCGCACTAACGCATGTCTATGTCTCCTCCCCTCCGCGCGCGTCCCCCCGGAATGTGAATCGCTGTCCTCTCGTCGACGTCGACCCGGGAACGACGTAGCAGAAGCTCGAGCAGAAGCGCCTCGAGCACGAGAAGCAGCGTGCTCTCCAGAAGAAGGCCTTTGAGGAGCAGGTTAGTCTTCGTTTCCGTGCCGTCTTGCGTGATCCAGCGGCGTGGAGGAGACAGGAGACTGGGCCGGCTCGCGACCGACCGAGGTCGTACTGGAGAGAATGCTACTGGCGCCTGCAGCATGGCGCAACAGTCTGCAGGCTCTACAGGACACGGCGCTGACTGAAGTTCCTGCTGCCTTGCAACCTCGCACTCAAACCGGTTTCCGACGCCCACCACCTCTCCCTCACTCCGATCATCCGCTCCGTTCATCTGCCCCGAACGCCGCCTACCGACTGAATCAACAGATGAAGCAACTCGAACTGCAGCAGCAGCTCGAGGAGCAGCAACTCCTCGCCGCTTCGGGAGACGCCAAGTCGACTTCCGGACCGATCCGTTCCCGCTCGGGCAACGACCTCGCCTCGTTCAACACGGCCGACTCGAACGAGCACGGTGCCGCGGGTGGCGTGCACGCCTCGTCCGCCGCCGCCAAGTACGCCGCCGCCAAGTCGATGCCCGGTTCGAGGAGGCACTCGGGCGAGATCAAGGAGCAGCAGCAGAAGAAGCTTGCGAACGGGATCGCGGCGGCTGCCGGTCAGCAAAAGGACGCCGATGGCAAGCCGATGCTCAACAGCTTCCTGTTTGACGACGAGCTCGATGCGGACCTGCAGAGTGAGTCGCAGTGGTACCCATGCGGAGAAGCGATTTTGTTCTGGAGACTGACTGGGGTTTTTCCTGTGCAGACTCTGCCTGGGGCGGAAAGTACCTCCAGATGAACACGGACGACGACAAGTTCCCGATCCTCGTTCGTCGTGGTGACGGCGCTGGTCTGGTACGTTTCTCTTTTGGAGCCAACGTTGTGGAGACACAAAAAGGCCTGACAGCTCCCAAGTCCCTTCCGTCCCCGTCTCGACAGCTTTCGGCCTCGTCGGCTGCGCTCGACCTCGCGCCGTTGTCGCAGACTCCGGCTCGCTCCGGCCCCGGTGGTGAGTGGCCCGCCTTCGCCCCAGGTGTCGCCGGCGGCCAACCGACCGTTTCCGCCGCTGCTGCAGCTTCGACTCCCGGTACTCCATCCGGTCCGGGCGTCAGCCCTGGAGGCGGCAACCGCGCCAACAACGCACTCCCCGTGCCCAACAAGAGTGACCGGTCGTCGCCGAACGGACTCAACAAACTCAACGGCGGCGGCAGCGCGGTCGGCTCGGGCGTTGTCGACGCGCTCGGCGACCAGTTCTCGAGCTTCTCGATCGACACCAAGGCTTTCTCGCCTTCGCCCTCGGGCGATGTCCAGTCTCTCGGGGGACCGTTCATGAGCGGCGGCTCGGGCAGCTACGTCCACGATCACGGCGCGTTCGTCTACGGCGGCGCTGGCGGCGCGAGCAACCGGTCCGAGGGCATGGGCGCAAACCGCTTCGCCGGTCTCCGCCTCGAGGACCTCCAAGGTGACATGCTGTCGCTCTGCAAGGACCAGTTCGGCTGCCGCTACCTGCAGAAGAAGCTCGAAGAGGGCAAGCCCGAGCACCGCGACATGATCTTTAACGAGGTCTTCCCGCACTTTGCCGAGCTCATGACCGACCCGTTCGCCAACTACCTCGCGCAGCGTCTCCTCGAGTACGCGACCGACGAGCAGCGCGACGCGCTGATCGAGTCGATCTCGGGCGAGCTGGTCTCGATCTCGCTCAACATGCACGGCACGCGCGCCGTCCAGAAGATGATCGACTACCTGAGCACTCGCCGCCAGGTCCAGTCGCTCATCCTCGCGCTCAACTTGAACGTCGTCACCCTCATCAAGGACTTGAACGGCAACCACGTCATTCAGAAGTGCCTGAACGCGCTCCCGCCAGAGGACAACCAGTTCATCTACAACGCGGTCGCGACGCACTGCATCGAGGTCGCGACTCACCGCCACGGTTGCTGCGTCCTCCAGCGTTGCATCGACCACGCTTCCGAGAGTCAGCGCATCCAGCTCGTCACCGAGATCACGTACAACTCGCTCACGCTCGTCCAGGACGCGTTCGGCAACTACGTTGTCCAGTACGTCCTCGACCTGAACGACAACCGCTTCATCGAGGCGATCGTGCGTCAGTTCCTCGGCAACGTCTCGGCGCTTTCGGCGCAGAAGTTCTCGTCCAACGTCGTCGAGAAGTGCATCCGCGTCGCCGACGCGACCGGCCGCCGCGCCATCATTGACGAACTCCTCGTCAAGCAGCGCCTCGAGCGCTTGCTTCGCGACTCGTTCGCCAACTATGTCGTCCAGACCGCGCTCGACTACGCCGAGCCGGCGCAGCGAACGCAGTTGATCGAGACTGTGAGTTCCGGGCCGTCGGGGTCTCTGGCTCCTCTGGGCCGCGAAACTGATGAAATTATACCCCGCCCTGCAGATCCGCCCGATCCTGCCCCAGATCCGCAACACCCCGTACGGCAAGCGCATCCAGAGCAAGATCCAGCGCGAGACGAACGACCACATGCACCGCGGCGGTTACCACCACCACGCGCACCACCCGCACTTTATGGCGGCAGGTGGCTACTACGGCATGCCGGCGTTTAACGGTCCGCCGCCGCACTACCCGCCGCACATGGGTCCGGGCATGCATGGCATGCAGGGCCCGCCGCCTCACTTTGGTGGCGACTATGCCCGCGCCGGCTCGCCCTTCATGGGCCAGTACGGCGGCTTCCCGCCGCAGGGCATGCCGCCCCAGATGCTGGCCGCGATGGGTCCCGGTGCCCCCGGCGCTGCCGGTCCGAACGGCAGTCTCGGCGCTGCCGGTCAGCAGGGTGGGTTCGCTCCGTTCCCGGGCGCCGCCGGCGGTCCCGAGTTCTCGCCTGCGCCGCAGGCTCAGCACAGCCTCGCGAGCGCGGGTGGCTACGCCAACTTTGGTGGCATGTAAAATTGCTTCCCGGTTTTCGACGTCGACTTTTTTCGTTTACGACATCGCGCTCCGGTTCGGTGAAAAGGTCCACCCCACCCCTTGTACGACGACAACAACCTCCTCCTCCCCCCTTCTTATCCGCCATTCATACCCCGGCCTCTCCCTCGATCTATGCGCTATCTTCTTGAAAGTCCTCTGTTCGTGTGTGTGGTTATCACCCGGTCGTCTCGTATCTCTCTCTTCTCGTGCCGCAAAGTGTCCAACCGTCCTGTGAGTTGTGCCAACACCTACCCGAGCATCCTCCCTCATCTTTTTGGCTCTCTCGTCCATTGTTGATTGCTCTATCAAATCAAAACGTACTTCATCTTCTCAGTCTCTCCTTTTCTCCCTCGCAAACTTTCCCTCTGAAATGTGGAATTCAGTCACCCTTTTCTCTTCTCGTGAGTCGACAAAAGACGAGAGAGAGCAGAAGGGCGGGTACTATCAGGTGTTTGCGATCCCGAGCGCACGAGAGCGCACGAGTATTCTACGGGGGCAAGACACCGTCGAGCAAGCCGACCGAATCGACGACTTCCCACAACTTCCTGCCCGTCTCGCGATCCGTCGCGGAGCTGAGCCGCTGTCCCGGCGGACCCGTCTGCTGCTGCTGCTGATTCCCTCCCTGCACCGTCCCTCCGCCGAACTTGATCTTGAGTCCAGTGCCGGTCGCGCCCGCGGCAGATGTCGTCGGTGGGGCCGGTGTGTTCCTTGACCGGGCGCTGTTGGCAGCACCACCGGCCGCGGCAGCGGCAGCTGCACTTTTCTTCCCTTCGTCGTCCGAATCGCTGTCGCCTGCATCGGTCGAAGTCCAATTGCCATCAGGTCCAGCAGCATCGGCCGCGGCAGGAGTGCCACTTGTCGCGCTCGAACCGGCGTGCGCCTGCGCAAGTTCTGGGAAGAGAGAGTTCCGCAACGCGATGCTCTTCGGGCTCAGTTCGGGTCCACCGGGAGGAGCGACGGCCGATGAGGGATTGGAAGCAGGTGATACTCCTCCAGGTCCGCTTGCGCCGCCGCCGCCGAGCCAGCTCGGGAGGAGGAGCGCCTGCGGCGTCGACGGTAGCGGAGGGACAGAAGGGTGACCTTCTGGAACACCATGCGTCGACGAAGGGTCGATGACGAATCGACCTTTCCCGACTGGTCCCGCACCGCCTGGTGGGTGACCTGCCGCTGCAGTAGCAGCGATCGTTGTCGCTGGTGACGAGACCGGAACGGGACGGCTGATGCCATAGAAGGAGGACGCCCGCGAACGGGATAACCGAGGGTGCTTGCCAGCACCAACGCCTGTACTGGCCGTCGCGGTCGAAGATGCACCAACGGCGGCCGTCGATGCTGTCTCTTCCTTCTTGGCCGACGCATCGATCGTGACGCGCCGTTGCCCCCCTGCCGCAGTGACTCGCAGCTGTTGCTGCTGCTGGGTAGTCGACGAGGTCTCTCCCGCGTCTTCAGAGTCATAGTCGTCCGAATCGGAATCCGAACCTGGTGGCGCGATGGCGTACATGCGTTCGACGGCGGCGATGTTGGGGTATTGGCCAAGCAAGGCGGGCGAGATGGCAAACAGCGCGTGAAAGTCGGCGATCGTGAGTGGTAGCCGCTGCCCAACGTCGTCATGATCGCTGTCGCCGCCTTCGTCGACCGGTCTATCAGTGGCGCCGTGCGCCGGCGCGGCGGGTTCCTCCAGAGAGGACCCGGCAGCAGCCGGTGAAGGTGCGGCAGGTGCGGCGCCGGCGGGCGCAAACGTCGAAGGTAAAGGAGTGGCGGCCAGTGAAGACGCTGCTGTCCGAGGCGGTTGGGGTACTGCTCTGCGGGTACCGCGAACGAGAGAAATGACGGAAGCGATCATATCTTGCAGATGATGCTGCGCGCGTGAAGGGAAATCATAAGAATTAGCCCCCTGAAACACCCGAGCCAATGTCGTCGAGGTGGAGATACACATACCTCCATGGCATCGCTGAGTAGAACCGCTGCTCGTCCTTCGACGCCGCTCGCCAAGCCCTCCTCGTACGCGACGGCGAGCATCCGGTCATGCAAGGTGTCCCCGTCGGGCAGTAGCCGCGCTTCGCAGCATAACGGAGCTTGTTGAATTCGGTGAAACTCGGCAGCGATGGCTGTACAGACATATCAGAGCGAGCGAGCGAGCGCGGGAGGAGGCGTGAGCGGGCATCGTTCAGCCGATTCGTTGCGTTTCTCAGAAAAACAGCCCGGGAGATTCTGTGTTTCGACTCACCTGACAGGCTTGCCGAATCTTTCCCACTCGCGAGTAGAGAGGTTGGCACCCCGTCCGCAGTGACTGATCCTCCTCCGCCACGACTGGTCCCTCCGACCGCTTCGCTGAGCGCCTCCGCAGCCCTGCGTTTCCGTTTCCGTTCCTCATCCGCCGCTGCCATCTGCCCTTTGGTCTTGATCTGCCCTGACCCTGCACCGGTCGTACCCGCCGCACTGGCAACTCCGCCGCCGCTCGTGGCTCCGAGGAGCTTGACTTCTCCCCGTTCGCGGCGGCCGAGGGCCATGACTGCATCTTTGAGGAGCCGTTTCCGCTTCTCTTCCAACTCGCTTGGCGGCGGGTCGCGTGCTCGCTTCTTTGATCCGCGGGTGTGGAAGCCGGAATGGCGGATCGAGGTCGGCGGGAGGTAAGGACGGGTGGTGTTGTAGACGATCGAGAGGACGAGGGCGTTGTGCAGCTTGACTGGGGGGCGACGCGCACATGCATCAGCTCGCATTTACCCCCGCAGTCTGCCCCTGCAGCTAGACGCGCAGACTCACGGGCTTGCTGTCGTTTGGTGCGATCGCGTCCAAACGCCCTCTTCATGATTTCGTCCCACTCGTTGCGGTTGATTCTGCCGGTGAAGAAGTCTGCGAGGCCGGACCAGTACAGCGTGCCTTGCTCTGGGGTCAGGAGCTCTGCCAGGCGCAGTTTGAGCGAGACGAGGTCGGTTCGGCGACTCGGCGGTGAAGTCGGCGAAGGCAGCAGAGCAGGCACGCTCACGGCGCCCAACTCCACAGGAGCAGCAGCAGCAGTCGTGGTGGCGTCGGTCGCCATCGCGCCTCCACTCATGCGCGGTCTATGCGCGAAAGAGAGAGCGAGATGAGCGGGGCCGAATTGGGGGCCATCTCTAATCCAGATTACAAATCAGCTATCAGGCCACATAACTTCTCTCTTTCTCTCTGGAGGCACATATATGGGCAACGGTAAAACTTCGTCACGGAAGAAAACTGATTGTTACGTCATCAGGAAGACAAGCAGGGGAGGGGGTTTGACAGAGTAAGGTGAGGAGGGGTGAGAGGGGATCAAAAGGAAAAAGAAGCTGGAGGGAGAGATTGCGTTCCGGAGAGGGGCTACATACAGGGGGGTTTGGTGGTGACTTCGTTAAAGAGTAGTCGGCGTGAGCAGGAGTAGGATACTGAGGAGGGTCAAGAGACGGCAAGGCAGAACGCGAGTGCGCAAAACCGACGAGGACGATCTCCGGCCTTGAGGAAATCCACAGGGGCATCTTAGGCGACGAGCGGGCGCCTCTCGTCGTCGTTGCCGAGCGAGACGCCACCGTCGCGCGCGACAAAGGTAAAGTACAACGACTTGACGACCGCGAGGAGGGCGAGGATGAACCCGGCCAGGGCGCCATAACGGATCACGTCGTCGCGCTGGTGGTCAAAGATGCCGTACAGGACCCACGTGAGGACGACAGCGCCGGCGACGTCACCCTCGCGCGAGCGGAACGCGTACCCGATCGCGGTCAGGGTCAGGAACGCCTCGGCCGCGAGGACAAACACGCGCGAGAGGACCGAAGGGTGAGACTTGTGGTGGCCGTGCGTGAAGAGCGCGAAGCCCGAGATCAGGACGAGCACGATCGACCACGCGTGCCAGAGCGAGAAGGCTGGTTCGGGGCGTGGGTAAGGGGGTCAGTCGCGCCTGCTCGGGGATGAACGCTGAAGGAACCAAACTCACGGAGGTGGATGAAGAGGGTGTCGCCGAGCGAGCGCGAGTGGTGGTGAGCCGCGAGACTGTACAGGCGTGAACTCAGAGACGTCAGTTGCGGTCCAGGACTCGCTTGGGAATGGAGGTCGGCTTTACCTGTAGTAAGCAGTCGAGACGGAGGCGGCGACGAGGCCAGCAAAGATAAAGGCGACGATGTAGTGGCCCGTGACAAACACGTGAACAAAGATGGCGTTCAAGATGCCGATGATGGCGAAGCGCCAGCCGATGCCGTGGACTGCCTCGGCCGAGTCGTCAAAGAACTGGTAGATGACATATCCGAGGAGGAGAATGTCGCTGTCGAGTCGGCGCGAGTCAGCCTTCTGGCTAGGCCTTTTACGTACCGTAGTCTGGAATCGCTGCACTCACATCAGAGTCCAGGTGTAGAAGACGTAGGAGGCCGGAGTGAAGTACGTGTCCCTTCCGAATCCATACGGCTTGAAGGCCCTGTTTGCGCAATGAGGGTCAGCGGGATTACACGCGTTTGAGACGGTCCTGCTGTTGCTCACGAGTAGATGTTGGTCGAGAAGAGGAACACAAACGTGAGGACGTTGACGATCTGGAGGTTGGGTACCACTCGAGGTAAGGGTCAGTTCCTGTCTCTCAAGTACCGCTCGATGGCATTGCTCCTTTCGGGCAGACGCGGAATCGGAGTTGGTGCATCGAGTGGATATGATGGTTGTGCGCGAACGTCTAACTCGTCTTGGCGGACGAGGGTCGACGTCGGTGGTGCGTCGCCGTCATCGTCATCCCGAAGTCGAGTCGCCGCCGCAGCATCTCGGGCCAACAGGGACAAAGGCGAGACACTGACCTTGAGAGGGAGGTGATCGTTCCTATGGGGATACCCTCCAGAACACGTCAGCAAGCGAGTCCTAGAGAGAGGGATCGACAGTGAAGGCGATGAGGACGACCTCGGTGTGGGGATCAAAGCCCCGCTGGCTGGGGGTGTGCGCTCTCGCCTGCGCGGGGAGCTAGGGAGAGGGAACAGAGACTGACCAGTTGTTGGCAGTCGGCATCTTGTCCCGAGTGCGAATGCGTGACAGGGTGGAGAACAAAAAGGAGAATCGGATCGAGAGTCCCAAGTCGAGTCGGGCATGACGCCACCTCTTTCCCTCGTGATTAGCATGTGCACGGTCGAATATCGCTTCCTTTCGCTTCGTAGAGTGTCACGGCCACCCAGGAAGTCTCTCCTCGAGAAAGCAGGAATCCCCGTGGTCGTCCTCACGAAGACAACGTTGCTGCGCACGAATGTTTAAAGTCACAATAGAAATGGCACCCAGTTCCCTTACGCTCCGTTCCTCCCCTACTCGACACTCTCGAGCCAACTGCCGACCCGTCGACCAGCTCGTCCCGGCCACACCGCTGCCGTCTTGGCCTCAAAGGTGCTCCCGTCCGCCTGATCCCGGCGCGAGTCTTCGCTCTCGTCTCCAAAGTCGTCGTCGCTTTCGCTCGTCGAACTGTCGTTCTCGTCGTGCGAGGTCGTCGACAAGCGATCATAGTCTTCCGAGGCCGAAGGCGGAGACGAGCCGGACGGGTGGTGCGCGCCGACCAAGCCGTTCGCGGCTGACGAACTGGCGAACTTCAGAAAGTTCGACAAGCGGAGCGGCAGAGAGTCGACCCCGCTTCCCGCTGCTGCGAAGGAAACAGTCTCCTGGGACGACTTGGGCTGGAATGTCGACGTGTCGGCATCCGACTCCGTCGACTGCCGCTCAGGGGAAGAAGGAGCGCTACTCGCTGCGGCGTCGCCCGCCTCGGACGAGTCGTTCGGAGTCATGTAGTGACCATCGCTTGTACTCTCCGCTGGGACAACGTCCGTGACGAGGGCTGTCTCGAGAAGGACGGCGAGTCGGTCCACCTTATGTTCGAGCCGCGAAATAGTCGTCGCTTGCTGCTGCACCGCGTTCGCGAGCCAATCGAACGCGTAACCGGAGCGGGGACAATAGCATGCGCATGAACGGATCTGTATATTGCACATGGAGAGGCGAGGTCAGCATCGAGTGAGAAGTCATGGATCGACATGGGGAGATCCGAGCCGCGCGAGACTAACCGTGCTTGACGCAGAGCAGAACTGTTGCGGTGCCGCAGACCAATAGTGGCGCGGTTGGTCGTCGTCGTCGAGAGGAACAGAGGGAACTGGGACCGTGCCATTCAACTGTGCGCAAAGTCGAACACGCGGAAAAGGTGATCAGCTTTTGTCCCGCGCAGGGTTTGATGCGCGCGATGAATCTTCACCGGACGAAGACGCTGCGACGCTCGCTTCCAATGGGACCCCTGGTACTCGGCTCTAGCCACCATGTCGTGTCTCTTCCGCTGTTGATGAGTGAGTAACTCGGCGGCAGCGACGCGACAACAAGAGTTGCGCGTGATTGAGGACGGGGGAAGGAGCGGCGCGACGTGAAAAGGAGCAAAGCTTGGCTCGGAAGCACAGCAAGAGTCAGCCGCTGGGGCGTGTTGTCAGATTGCAGAAGAGAGGGGAGAAGAAGACGGGGCGCTCCAATGAGCGAAGGAAGCCGAGAAGGCTGCGAGATCCCGCATTCCTGTCGGGGACACGCCCCCCGCGCACGCGGGACGAACGCGAATCTCCCGCATACCAGCGTATGCACCGTAGTCGACTTCATCGTGATGGAAAGTCCGAGCGAATATCCGCGGCATTATGTAGAGTGCCTGATCAGACATGCTGAGCGCGTCTGAAGGGGGGGTTACGCAAAAGTCTGCGCGGGGTTATAAGATGATCCTTGTCGGCTGAGCGTCGGTCACTTTGAGCAACAGCGAAGACGATATGGAATGCAACATGGTAGTATGCACATAATCCTACATGGGGAGAACGTTATCCGATGTCAATCGTTGACGCGCGAGTACGCGCCTGGATCGGGTCCCGCGACTTGAGTCATGCCTTGCGATTCGAACCGGAGGCGGAACTCGGCGAGGCAGTGCCGTGGTTGCCGGCTGTCGATGGTGCGCCGGCGCCGCCAGAGGCGAGCCGCTCGGCCTCTCGTTCCGCGGTCGTCTTGAATCCGGGCAACCGGAACATCTCAAAGATGCGCTCGCTGGGCGTCGCAAAGCCATACTGTTGCCGTTCTCCGTACTTGTGTGTAGAGCCTGTGCATCGATATGTGCCTTGCAGTCAGCGGCAGCTGAAAGAGACGGCATCCTTGAACAGCGCAGTGAGACGCACCTCTCGTCACTCCAATCACACTCCCCGTGGCGCGGTCGATGACAGGACCTCCACTGCTTCCCGAAGTAGGAGCGCAACTGAGCCACATCGAGTGCAGGGCGTCATACGTTCCGGGCTCGGCCGTTCGACCGATCGGATCCTTGTATTCGCGCACGCTGCCTTCGTCCCATTCTCGCTCGGGCAGCTTTTGCAGCTTGCGGCGCAGGCGAGAGAGGGGATTCAGATACCGATGGACGGCTACCGAAGTCGAGACCGGTGCGGGATACGGGTTGATCGGAAGGGAGCGGAGCCGGCGAAGGGGAAGCGCAGAAGGATTGATCGGATCCGGTGACAGGCGGAGGAGGAGGAGATCCGCCTCGGTGATGGATGAGAGGAGTGCTTGCACGGTGTAGACGTGCCCGGACTGGGCGAGCACAAAGGTGGCGGAGGGGGCGGTGGCGTCGGCGAGGGTGAGATGGTGCTCGATCTGGGCGGCATGTCCGCGATGTTAGCACATGCACTGCCATCTGCGGCTCAAAGGGAACTTGCCGTGTCAAGCGTATGTGCGCAGGTGAGTATAGCTTGTCCATCGCCGGCGGCCGGAGCAGCGGGGTCTGGCTTGCCAACTGCAAACCCGGAGCAGATGCTGACGCGAGGGTTCTCGCCTCCGAGGACGTGGGCGACAATGACGATGCCGTCTTGTTCCTCCGCGACATCGTGGCTGACTGGCATCGGCTCCAGTCCCTCCTGCTGCTGCACTCCAGTCCTCCCGTCGAGCCGCAGCCGTCGAGAAGCTCCTGGAGTCGGTTCGTATTCGACCGTCAGGTCTTCGACGACGTGCCCCTCTCGATCGCGCTTCTGCCGAGCGAGTGTCGGCAAGTCGAGCCAAGGTGCGGTCGAGGAGGTGGCCTCACTCGCGGATGGCCCCTCCGTGCCAAGCCCCACCTCGGCTCCGAGCCAGCGCTTCTCGTGTAACTGGGCAAGCGTACGCAGGAGGTGCGCCTCGAGTGCTGCAGCGGAAACGCGATCCTGAGCGCTCTCTGCAGTGTCTGGCTTTCCTATCCGATCGGCAGCGACCGGGAATTCTTGGGCCGTTCGGAGTCGGTCTCCGTCATCGGTTCCGGAGCCTGTCACCTCAGCGGTCTCAGGAGCGCGAGCCTGAGGCGCCTTCTTTGTCGCTGTAGATTGTGTCTGTTGCCCTTGTCGGTTAACCGGGCGGAGCTGCTGCGGGGCTGCTGTTTGTGCGACTTTTTGCGATGACACTCGCGTCGGCGCGGGTGGAGGCGGCGCGTTGGCAAAGTCGGGCGACACGGACAGGTGGGAGCCGATCAAGCGTGCACGGCGAGGCCTTGCTGTGTGCAACAGTCGCTGTACAGGTCGGAGCGTCAAGGTCATGGTGATGGAGCGAGCGAGAGCGACGCCGTCGGCCGAGCGAGCCGCGCGAATTGGGCGAGCGAGGGAGCTTGTTCTCCGCATATTCTTCTCTTCGTCCGGAGAGCTTCCGCTGACTCGAGCAGATGGACTCTGCGCGAATCCGGCGACGTTCTAGCCGGGCGGAAACATCCTGCGCGACCGTGGAGGACAGTCAAATATCCTGCTCAGATGTTCATCGAGCTGCCGCCGCGCAGATCGCCAAATGCTATCGATTCGAGATTGCCCAGCGACACCTTTTCAGCGCGTAGCTAGCAGCTGCCGGTATCCCATGTCCGATGTTATTGCGTAGCCTCGCGAGCCTGTCCGAGGAGGAGCTTGCGCTTCGCTTTGTGTGTGGCTGCACGGTTCGGCGAGACCGGAAAGCGTCGGTCCCTCTTGGCTTTCTCTTCAGCACCAGAACTGTGTTGTCGCCAGCGCCTGCGAATCAAGGACAAAAACGTGCGATTCTCAACACGATTGAGCCCACTCTGGGTGGCAGCGGAAGCATCATGCGTCCTTTCTTCACCCGCCATCTCCACCGTCGGTCGTATCAGTCGTTTGAGCCGGAGCCTCTACCGCATACTCTCAAGAGTGACTCGCCGCCGACCCCCTCGATGGAACCCCCGCACGCCTCGAAGCTCGCGCAATCGCCAAAGCCCTCATTTCGCCCCCGACTTACTAGGCGATTCCGCGCACCTCGCCGCTCGCACCCCTTTCGGGACGCCTGTATAATCTGTACTCCGCGGCCCTCATTCAGCGCCGACTCCGCCCTCGAAGGCATCTCCGGGTGATGGTTGCGTGTCGCGAAAGGAGATCAAGAAGGTCAAAAGGAGACTCCTCGATCCCGTTCGTCCCGGCTCCGCTCACCCTTGCTCAAGCTTATTCTGTATCTGGAAGCTAACCTCGCATTTCCTTCCACTAGAACCTTGCGCAGAATATTCTCGCAAGCTTGCGCGCGATGGAACCGTCGCCGGATGTGCACCGCGCTGCAGAACCAACACCCTCCGCGGAACCGTTGACGTTGCCCGGCATCGTGACGCATAAAGTGTCGAACGGCGCATATGAAGTCTTGACGCCTATCAACAGCGCGGCCGCCGGCGAGGTCGAGCTTGGGGGCGAGCTTGAGACCTCCGAAGACCAGATCAATTTCGTCGCCATCGCGACCCTCATTCGCCTTTCCAACCTCGAAACAACTAGACGGCGCACGGCTTCGAGAGAGGTAGTGACTATCGTTATACACTGGTGGGGCTACGAGATTGCATTACCTCCGCCAGCCCTAGCGAAATTGGAACGAGCTCGTTCGATCCAGCAAACGTTCTTTTGGTTCTTGCAAGGGTTCATAGCCGCGGGAGGTGAGGAGGAACTCTTTCTCTGCATATTTGATCAGGTACCGAGTGTGAAGCGAAAGCGAGGCTGACGGAAACGACGGTGTGACATGACCCACGCAGGAGCTCCGGAACTCGCGCCAGTCGTGCGGTACATCTCGTCCTTTCTCGACCTCGAATGGTCAGCCATCAAGGGCAAGAACAAAGGTCAGCCGCTTTCCGAGGGCACTCTTTCTCCTCAACTCAATTGGGAATAGCCGGAGCCCGCGGGCTGATGGTCCCAAAGCAGGCAATGGAGTCGTACTCGCCGCGACTTGGCTCGTCCCGGTGGCAAGTTCTCCTCCTCCTCCTCCTTGCCACATAGTACCGAAACTTCCTGCGCTGATGATCCCAAAGCAAAACAGGCCCTCGTACCCCGACCATGGGACTCTGCCGCGTCATCGGCAAGCCGCAATGGAAACGCCGCCTAGGTCGGGGCTGTTCCACACGCTTGAATCCGAAAGAACCTGTCGCATAGTACTCTGACACAGTACATCACGTATTGCTACAGACGGCTGAAGAGGTGTCGAGGGTCGAACAAGAACCCTACGGCCTGCGAGGCTGAAAGACGAGAACCCAGTTCCCGTTCGCTTCGACCTTGTGCTGCGCTTCGAGCTGCCATCCACATGCCTCGGCGAGGCGAAACAGCTCGTCGAGCGGTCGCAGGCCAAGACGATAAGGATTCTCGGATTCAGGCAGAGGTCGTGAGCTGATCTCGTTGTCGAACTGTTTCATGCGAGCGCGAATCAATGGAGTACGAGTATGTAGTAACCCAGACAAGGCTCACCTTTTCGTCCGAGGGAGAAAAGAACTCGGTCATGGAAGGTCGGAACGGTCCGTACAGGATTAGGCGGGTTCGCGTGTCGGAAGCGACGAGCTTCTGCGAGAGCAAGTCGGAAAAGATCCGGCGGGGTCCATCGGGGCTGTACATGGCGCGCATGTTCCTGCGTCAGCTGTGAACGTCGCCGTGCGCCTGGGTGCGGGATCGGTTGAGAAGTGGCGAAAATAGCCGGGACTGACAAGGGGATCATGTGCAAGAAATTCGAGCCAAAGACGAGGTTGTAGCCGTCATGTGGCTCCGTCGAGGCTGCGGCAATCGCCTCCCAATCCTGCGCGTCCATGATATCGAGTCGCTTGGCCCTCTTGATCTTGTCGACCGCAAAGAGCGGTCCGTCGTTGCCCTCTTGACACGCGCGCGCCGCCGCCGCGACCGAGTTGTCAATCCGTTCCCTCCCGTACTCGTCACACTCTGTAGGCTGGATCGATTCAATCTTGTCTCCGTACGTCTGAGCAAAGAGGATCGAGTGCGAGCCTGTTCCGGACGCGAGTTCGAGGATCCGGAGCGGGGACTGCGCCTCTGTGAAATAGGGCGCGAGGACGGGGAGGAGCGTATTGCGGAGGCGGTCTTCGAGGCCTGAAAGAGAGAGCACAGGTGCGAGATAGCGGCACACCACAGGGCAGCATGAGCGGACTGTTCGAGCGATGCGAGGAGGGCGAGTGTTTTTACGTTTCCCGGCGCACCGTTGTAGTAAGCCGGCGGGGCCAGCGTGGACGGGAAGCGCGGTCCGTTCCCCTTGGTGACAGTAGCAGCGGCAACAGAGTCGGTCATCTGTGCAGCGTGCCAGAGGGTGCCTGTTGATGAATCTCGGGAGAAGCGGGACCTGGAGGACGAGGACGACAGCGACAAGAGCACTTGCGGCGGGTCGAGCGAGGCTTGGATTCGCTAGAGGTCGGGGATCTGGTGATGATCGGTGCGGCAGACGGCGTCAATCAGTGCTACAGTGATTGGGTGAGTGGACGAGGTCAAGGGACGCGGGACGGCGGTCGACGTTGGCTTTCCCTGAACGCTTCCTCTCGACAGACTGCCCGAACCGAGGTACACGAACGCAGTGCTGAACTCGTCTTGAAAGCCCGAACCCGCTTGTCCTTTGCCCGATTACCTCGACCCGCCGTCGTCTGCTTCACTTGGCCTCGAAATAGTCACCGCCTCGACACCAGAACCCAACCATGGTGCGTAGAGACGCCGAGCCACGCGGGCAGTCTAGTCACCTCTACTGCAGATGTACACGAACGCTGTTGACACGCGTAATCACACCCACAGCTCATCTTCTCGGTCCTCAAAACCCTTCAAGACCAGGAACTCACCGTCGAACTCAAGAACGACCTCGCCATCACAGGCCAGCTCAAATCAGTCGACCAGTGCGTTCCATTGACTGCTCTCGATGCGGTCGGCAGCGTCTCACTTGCTGAACGTCGACCGTTATTCACTCCGCGCTTGCGAGCGCACAGGTTCCTCAACATCAAGTTGGACAACATTCGCGTGCAGGATGAGGAGCGGTATCCCCATATGGTGCGCCCCTCCCGGGAACGACCCACTGCGCGCTTGCACCGATTCCTGTGATCTGGAGACGGGACACGGCGTGCTAATGGGCTCTCATTCGGGACCCACAGATGGCCGTCCGCAGTTGCTTCATCCGAGGGAGCACGGTCCGGTACGTCCAGCTCCCGAGAGCAGCCGTCGACACACAACTACTCGAAGACGCGACGAGGCGAGGTGCGTTTTCCGCGGTTCTTCCCAGAATGCCTTTTGTGATTCCAGTGCCATCTGCTGCTCGGAACAGACGGCTCACCATCGGTTCGCGGGTGACGCACAGAGGCCGGCAAGCAGCGATAGAGTCACTTGCTTCATCGTACAGGAGGAGCGGAGCGGCGGCCGTTGTACCATATCCTCAGGAAGTGCAACGCAGAGGAGCGTCTGTGTTTCCCCCCCCTGCTGTAAAAATCCGGGCACCCCCTTCTCATGATGGCGCGAGTTGCCTTACAAAGTTTGTATTGCATGCGCGGTGTGTATCTGCTACTCCGGCTGTAAGTTGTCCCCTCGCTTCTTTTTCGGCGGCCCTCGTGCCAGCCCCGCTTCGGGACTTTCGCCTCTCTGCTCTCCCTTCGCTTCGCTCCATTCGAGCTCGTCAGCAACCATGGCGCCCTCCAAAACCGCACAACTCGAGCCTGTCAACCTCTTGATCGGCTCTGCCGTCTCCGTCTTTGAAGTGTAAGCTCGCCGTCGTCGACTTGTCTCCGACCTTTCCCCACCTCGTTCCGAACTCTCCCCAACACGCTCGCGTACGCCTTCGGAGGATGAGCCGCGCTGACAGTCGGCTCTCAAATGGCCTCAGGACCACGCTCGGTCAGCCGTTCGAGGTCCTCAAGACCCATATGGCGGCGAACCGCCAGGACTCGCTCAGGACTGCGATCCGTAAAACGACCGAACGCGGCGGCTTCAAGGGATTCTACCAAGGCTTGATTCCCTGGGTAAGTCCGATCCGGACTTGACCTCTAAGACGGAGAAAACGCTCTGAATCCCGGCAGGCCTCGCCGGACGAGAAAGAAGCTGCTTCAAGAGGAAAACCCCACCTTTGCTGACTAGCTCTCGTGTTCCCTGCGACGACAACAGGCCTGGATCGAGTCTTCGACGGCCGGTGCTGTCTTGCTCTTCACTTCGAGTTACGTCGAAGACTTTGCGACCCACCATGCCAACATGTCGCGCGGCGCAGCTGGCTTGCTCGGTGGCGCCATCGGAGGCGCCGCGCAAGCTTACCTCGCCATGTAAGTCTACCATTCTCCGTATGCCGCTAGTTCAAAGAATCTCTAATTTCTCTACCTGCGCTCGACAGGGGCGTCTGCACTCGCATGAAGACGGCCGAGATCACGCGCAACAAGACCCTCGCCAAAGTCGCAAAGGGAGTCGCGCCCCCGACCGCGGCCGCCAACCTGCCTGCCTCGACGTTTGGTCTATTTATGGAGATCTGGCGTAAGGATGGGATTCGCGGGATCAACAAGGGCGTCAACGCCGTCGCGCTGCGTCAGGTGAGCAGTCGAGACAGTTCCTCTTTCACCGCGTTCTCTTCGTGGCTGACCGGGTCGGCCTGGCGCGCTCCTCCTTCGCAGGCTACCAACTGGTCTTCTCGCATCGGTATCGCTCGCGCGGCCGAGCAAACCATCAAGGAACTCGGCCACAAGAAGCCTGGCGAGCCGCTGACGCCGACTGAGAAGGTCACGGCTTCCGCTATCGGTGTGTCTCGTTCTCCTCTCCTCCTCTCCCTTGCACGCCCTTTGCGGTGCCACTCGCAAGGAAAGGCCTGCTAAGCTGATGGAATCGCGCGAACACACCAGGTGGCGCTCTCGGATGCTGGAACCACCCGCTCGAAGTGATCCGCGTCGAGATGCAGTCTCTTTCGTCGACTTCCCCCTCGATCGCCACCTCCGGCATCATCTCGTCCACCTCGAACGGTACCGCCACTCTCGCCGGTGCCGCGACTGCGACCGCAACCGCCACGCCACCTCCGGCTCCCCCGCAAGTGCAGGCGCCGACGATCCTCTCCACCGCGAAGTACATCTACCGCGAGAACGGCATCCGCGGCTTGTTCCGTGGCGTGACCCCGCGCGTCGCGCTCGGAGTGTGGCGCACCGTGTGCCTCGTCTCGCTCGGAGATCACGTCAAGAGCATCGTCAAGAAGGACGTCGCCGCGAGCGGACCCGACTAGGCCACCTATTCGCCCTTTTTGGTTCTCTGGCCTCTCGGCGCAAGGGACGCTGCCTCGCTTGTTGGACTTTCATGTGATGATAGTCCTGTGTATACTCTCTCTGTGCCCACGCCCCACTTGTTTCTTCTTTCCTGTACCCGGTACACAGGCTCCTCTGATAGGGGCTGCTGTCGGTTCGTGTGTTTAGACTTTGTCCTCTGTGCTTGCTGACCCTCCGTGAACATTCTTCTTGTAGTCCTCTCTTTGTACAAACCACCTCGAACAAAAGGGACATCTCGCTTCGACACCAGGCTCAACTCGAAGCGCGAGAAAGTTGCGAACGCCGACGCCGGGCAATTACAAGTTGCAAAGCTGTAGAGGTATACTCAATTGAGGGTATAGCGGAGCATAAAAATGTAACGGAGGTCGCGAAAAGTGTCGCTGGCTCCGAGCAAGGGTGCGCCCGAAGAGAAAAAGGTAGGAACTGAGACGCCAACCGAAAGAACGCCCAGGCACGTCTAGCATTTGCGACAGGCATTCTTGGAGATGCTGTCGACGGCGGGTGAGCATCGATCAGCGAAATCCGGTTATGTCCTGTTGCGGTTGCAGGAGATGACTTACCAAGTGAGCGTCTTGCCTGTGTAGCGATTGCAAGTCTTCGCTCCCCTGTTCGCACGAAGAGGATGAGCATGATTAGTCCCACAGTAAAAGTCTCACCAGTAGATTGAGCGAGAAAAACTACTCACTCTTCCGGGCAAACCCGGCACTTGGACGCAAAGCCAGAATCGTCGAGGTACTCTGCTCGGCGCCACCAGTCGCGTTTGCCTTTCTCTTTCACCAAATACGCTTCCCAAACACAGTTCGGTGCGCATTTGCCGTTCTTGTCAAGCCAGCGGCCGCCCATGCTGGGATGACAAACAGATGATCAGCGTCGGAAGGAGGAGCTGAAAAGTCCGACGGACTCACCAAGAGAGGGCACGGTCGTGGGTGCAAGTCGCCGCGTACGCGAACTTCAGTGCACAGGGAATGCAGAGTCCGTCTGGACCCGGTGAAACATGCTCAGCTGAGCTTCCGTCCAAGCAGAGGAAATCTCACTCACGGTCTGGGAAGAACCCTTTGAGCCCCCAGCACTTGGCATCCGACACGCATTCTCCGTCTTTCAGGCTGTACCCGGGAGCGCACGAGAGAGCGTTCTTCGCCGTGCAGGTCACTGTTCCAGACCCGAACAAGGCAGTGCAGCTCTTGCAGGTGCGATTGACGGCATAGGTGCCAGACGGGCAGTTTGGCAAGCACTGCCGGGCCGAGAGATAGCCGGTCTCGCACGAGATGGCGCCACCGGCATCACAAGTAGCCGCGTTTGGGTCAGCGCAAGGCGAGCAGACGTGAGTGTTGCTGTTGGCGTAGAAGCGGGAAGGGCACCGGTCGATGCAGGCACCCTTGTAGAAATACTTAGTCGCGCTGCGCACGCGCAAGTCTGTTCAATGACGGTAGACAAGCTGCGACACAAGTGGAATTGCTCACCAGGTGAACGCAGTCGGGCTCGTGCAAGACGACGCGTCGGGATCCAAATGCGCGCATGTTTCGCAAATTTGCGTGGCGGGATTCGCCCACGTACCCACCTTGCACGACGACTTCTCCACGCACTTGCCGTTGGCATCGAGGTACAAGCGCTGCCCCCCGTTAGTGAAGCCGCAGGCAGTCGCCTGATCATGACTTTTGCAACTGGTGGCACCGGCGGCGCAAGGAAGACATTGTTTCTTCTCTGCAAGGGCAAGACCGTCAGAAAAGCGCGCGCTCGTCATTCCTTGCCAAACTTACTTGCGTCAGCGTAGGTGGCAGCTGGGCACGACTCAGAAGAGACACAGTCGCCGTTGTAGAGGTAGAGTTGTTTGCCGTCCGTGTCCGTTCCACATTCGGTGGCGAGACCAACACCGTTGCCGGTGCAAGCCAATTCGCCGGGATCGCAGCTCGAGCAGACGCCGGTCACTTTGGCGAAGTAAGCGTCAGCAGCGTGTGCCGGGGCCGTGCGGGGCAAGCGAGATTGACTTACACAGATCAGCAAAGAAAGGTCCGGAAGCCGCGCACTCTTCAGCCGAGATGCAATCCTTTCCTTCCGAGAGATCAAAGCCCGCTTTGCAGGTGACGGCACTACCGTCTCCATTCTTGGTGCAGCTCAATTCGCCAGCATCGCAGGGTGTGCAGGTGTTGTCCTCTGTGAGGGAGAGAAACAAATCAATGACGAAATTGCAGGGGCAGTTTCTGCGGCTCGGGAAGACTTACCTAGGTTGGCCCAGTGAGCGGCAGGACACTCTTCTCCTACAACGCAAGTACCGGTGACGGCGTCTTCAAAGTGGAGGCGCTTAGGACCTTTGGGACTCGCGTCGCCGGGAACGAAAAAAAGCGGAACATCGTCGGTGCGTTTCCCGCAGCTGATCGCGTCCGACGGTCCCGATCCCACGCAGCTGGTGACGCCGTCGCGACACGGCTTGCATGTGTTGGTGGCTGTGTACTCCAGCGAGTCATAATGAGTCAAGAGCATCTCGAACTGTGTGGAACATCCGATAACTCACAACCGTCGGCATAGTAGCCAGTCGGACACGTCCATGGAAGCACACATTTCTTGGTCGGCGTAAGGTAGAGCTGGTTACCGGCGGCGTCCTTCGCGCTGTAATGCAAAACGATCGGCGCGAGACCAAGGAAACGCTGCGAGACGAGAGGAAAGTTTCGCACCACGAGGTCGCACCCTCCGCAGTGCAGGTCAGCGCAGAGGCGTCGCAAGGGACGCAGATACCTCCAGTCTTATCGCCGTATGTTCCTTCGGGGCACTCCGTAGAGCAAGTTCCGTCTGGGCGCAAAAGGTACTGATTGCCGCAAGACGTGGCGCAACCTTTACCGGAGCAAATACAGGTCTTGACATTGGCGTCACACTTCTCACCGGTCTTGGCTGCGGTCAAACACGAAAAATAAGCGTGTTTGCAAGATGTGTCGGAGGAAAATCGGACTCACTGTCTGGGTCGGCATAGTATCCGTCCGGAATGTCAACCGCGTCGATGCATTTACCCTGGAAGAGGTACTTGCTCCTGCATGAGGTAGCTGACTCAGGGCCGCCATCGGCACATGTTTGCGCGTCCGGGTCGGCGCAGTGGCGGCAGATGTTCTCTGTTGTCGCGGGTCCGATCAGTACGTCGCTGGGAGGTCGGGCTCGGCGGCCAGACTGTACTCACTGCCAGGCGCATCGTCTCCCCATTTTCCAGCGGGACAGTCGGAGACACAGCTCGTAGGGAGGTAGAAGGTACCCGCCGAGCTGCGTAATGCGGAGTTTGGTCAGAGCGGCATTACCCCTTCGAGCCGAGAAGGTACGCACCAGCGAGTCGGAGTGACGGCATCGGTGCAAGCGAAGAAAGGCTCCGGGCAGGTCGCGCAAGATCCATTGCCGAAGTCGTACCAGCCGGTGACGCAACGCGCGACGCAAAGAGTGCCGTCCGGACTGAGGACTTTGCCCGGCCGGCAAATGCAAGCCGACTTGTCAGCGTTAAGAGAGAATCTGGAGGTGCATTTGGCAGTTACGTCAGCATGCGTAGTAAGGAAAAGGAAGTGTAGACCTTGCGCACTCACCCAGTCGGGCACGTCAAGCTGGCCCTCTCCACGAGGTCGCGGCGTTCGATCTGGAGGCTGCCCTCATCATAGAGCGTGGTGCTATCGTCAAAGATGGTCGTCGTTCCTTCCGGCGCGTCGGAAGTGGGGAAGCCGACAAGCCAGCGGGTGTCGATACCTCCGATGGTTTGTGCGGCCGCGGAGGAGGCGGCAAGCGCAGACAAGACGAATTTGCCCAGCATGCTTGCGTGGAGACGGTGATGTAACGAGTGACGAATGCGTAAGGTAACGAATGTGATGTAACGAGTGTACTGTAACGAGTGACGAGGTGAATGGAGGAAAGAGAGAGGCGCCTCGCTCTGGAGGTGCCGTCGAGGTGCCGAGCTGCAAGGGTTTGAGCGAGCGAGCGTCCGTCCGTCTGGACAGCGTGAGCGCCTTTCGATCTTCCATGGGCCTATCATGAGCATTCACTTTTGCCGAGCTCGAACCCGCAAGAGCGTGCAGATTCGAGACACGGCGCGAGCGCGGGCTCGAGCGCTTCCCGAGATCGGAAGCTCGCGCACGCAAGGTGTGAGAAGCGATCAACACGAGAACCATCCGACGTCCGTCGCACGAAGGAGCATCCATAGGGCCGTTCGGTGTCGCGATCTCTGTGAAGCCGAGCGGACGACGAGCAGCGGCGGCGGCTCGAGCGAGCCGATCCCTTTTGTGGATACTTCTGAGCGGGGGCCTTTGCCGCTCCTCCGGCTGAACAGGTCGGGTTGACTGAATGCGTTGTGAGCCGAACGGGCGAAGAGAAAGTAGAGTGAAAGGGAAGAAGCGCAGATTTTTGGAAAACTTTCGGCGATGCAGTCATACCACCCTCGAATCCCTATGCTGCAGACTTCTCCGCCGTTGCCGCGGCAGGTGCCTTCGGTTTCTCGCCAGTGCAGCCCGGGCCGTAGCGGAGAGAAGGGTCGATCGGGCGCGAGGCGTCCATGAATTGCCGGACCACGTCGTCCGAAACCTTGGCGCGGCGCTGTCGTGAGTGCGTACGTGGTCAGTGAGGTTGTACCTTTATAAGCGGGTATGTATGAGCGCACGCACCTCCTGGAAGGCTTTGACAAAGTCCTGCAGCAGCGAGATGGTCTTCTGCTTGAGTTCACCGGTGAGGAGCTTGCCCGACCGGTAGTCCTAGAGTAAGGCACAATTACGCTGTCAACAAAAGCGGTGATACTGGAAACGAAGCGGCATCACGAGCTCACCTCTGCGATCTGAGCAACCTCGGCGTCGTCATCGAGGAAGAAGGTGAGGTACTGGTAGCTGACGTCGACGTCCGGGTCGCCGCCCTTTTCGCGGTGCTCCTCCACGCTGGTCTGTCCGCCCGAGAACGCGTTCTTGTTGATCTTGTTCTTGATCTCCTTGGCCGTGTCGGTCATGTAGATCGACGAGTCGGCGGCCGAAGCCGACATCTTGCTCTGAGCGCCGAGGAGCGAAGGGATGAATTTGGCGTGGATCAACGCCGGCTTCTTGTACTTGAGGCGCTGAGCGCACTCGCGAGTCAGGCGGAAGTACGGGTCCTGGTCAATGGCGCACGGGATCAAGCACGGGATGTCGGACTTGTCGCCAAAGATTTGCGGGAACGAGTTCGAGAAAGACGGGGCGGCTTGGATTGCGACAAAGTGCCACTTGCCGATGTTGTCCCTGAATGCGCACCCCAAATTCAGTGACGGTCACATCGCTCTCTCGCGGAGAAGCGGGACTCACTCGAGCTTGAAGCCAAAGGTCTGCTGGCTCTGCCGAGCGGTGATGAGACGCGAGATCTTGACAACGTTGCGGTAGAATGCGCCTCTGCGGTAGTGGGCCAAGAGTCAGAAGGAGCTTCGGAGAGTCAGAGGTCACCGCCGCACTCACCCGACAAAGTCGAGATCGGAGAAGATGAACGTCTTTTCCGGCTTGAAGCCGCAGGCGATGATGTCCTTGGCGTTCTGGAACGCGAAAGTGTTGCACTGCTCGAGCTTGAGAGAAGGCTTGAAGAGGAATTTCTCGTCGTCTGCGAAATTGGCATAGAGATAAGTCACGACATCCTTCCTTTCGAAGGCCCAGGTGGGACGAGCGGCCAAAAAGGGCATACGTGTCATTCGAAGGGCGCCGACTCACCGGTAAGCTGGATCACCAGCGGGCAGTCGAACACGTCCTGGAGCCACTGGGTAAAGATGAAGGGGATCATGTGACCGAGATGCATCGAGTCGGACGAAGGGCCGCGACCGGTGTAGAGGTAGAACGGCTTCTTCTGCTCGTAACGGTCGAGAATCAGGTTGAGTTCGCTGTGAGCGGATGAGTGCCATTATCAGTGTATGCAGGACCACGAGACAGACTGCCAGTGCACGGAACACGGGGGCGCAGCTCACCGATGCGAGAAAAAGGTTTCCCGTCGGAGGAGCAGATGCGGCTTGCGACCGGTCAAGCGCTCAAAGCGCTCGAGCAGTTCGTTGTCAATGCGCTTGGTACCGAACTGGTCGATGAGGTGGTTGTAATCGATAGCCATCTGCACGACGTTACACCGGAGAGAGAAAGCAAAGTCAGCCTGGAGGAAGACGTCTCGATCTCGCCGCCATGCAGCGAACGAGATCGCCGGAATGCTGCAAAAAAAAGCGCGCGAATGTAACGCACCTGCACGCCCTCGACGACGGCTCCCTGAACATCCCACGGCGTGACCACCTGCTCGACGCCCTGCGCCGATCCGCTGGCAGTCGCGACCGCAGGGGGCTCTTCCGTGCTCGGCGTACTCGGCGAGACGTGTCCCTCCGTCTGGGGGCTGTGAGAATCGACAAGACGATCGAGGGAAGGAGCCGCTTGGTCAGGAGAGCCAGCGATAAGGTCCCCCACTTGGGCCTACGAGAGATACTCACGGAGGACGCGGAGTTGCGGCACCGTCGGCGCGCGCGGTGGCCCGGGCGACGGATTCCGGCATGCCAAATTCGAGAGTCGCGAGTGCTTCAGCCATGGCGTCCTGCGCCATCTCTGACTGACGACGGCGGTGCGACATGACGATTGCTGCAATGGGGCCCAAAACATGCGCGTCAGCACGACAGTCGGTCCCCAGCGCGTCCCGCGTGTGCACGCGTGTACGTAGTGAGCTCACCCTCGGGTTCGTCATCCTGCTGCAAGTCGGCGAGACGACCGCCGACGGCGTCCAGCTTGCGCTGAGCCTGTTCCGTATGCTCGCGCGAGCGGAGGAACTCTGGCTCGGGCAAGTCGCGCTGGGCGAGTTCCTTGCTCAGGTCTGACGGCGTACGCTTGATCGAACCGGATCGCGAGAGCGGCGTGAGCGAAGCGCCAGAGTTGTTGGACGACGACATGGTCGACGTTGGAAAGCGAGACGCGAGATGAAACAGGCGTGGGCACAGGCTAGGAGCTCTAGAGGCGGGAAGATAGATCCTCCGAATGTATCTAGTAAGCCGACCGGGTACGGATCACGCGGTCAAGAGTGTGTAGAGAGAGCAAACGACGACCGGAACGTGAATCATCACGATCGCAGAATGCGGCGGAAACTCGAGAGCTCGCTCTAACGCTGTGCAAATATGTTGGATACAACACCGAGTGTGAATTGCAACAGGAAGCAGTCTCGAAAAAAAGAGGCGCTTGAGAAAGGTGCATAAAAGCGGTCTGCCCGACGAAACCCACGGAAATAGTGCCAATTTCGCTTCAAATCTCCTCCACGACGGCGACAACGCCCTCCTCGAACCACTTGATCTCGCAGTCGATTTCGGGCACCCCCGTCTCGTGCACGACGCACGCAAAGTCGTGCTTGTCCGCGCCGAGCGAGATCAGCGGAGCGTGCCAGACGTTGGGTCGGTAGCTGATCCCCTGCTGGTGTGTCGCCGTGAACGCTCGGAGGGTCGACAGATCCGGTTGACCGTCTGGTTGAGATTGTCATTGAGGAGAGCGAATGGTCGGTCAGCGATTACGAGTCCGGAAGCGAGCGTGAGAAATCTTCGCGAGAGAGAAGGAAGGGGAACGTACCACTGCCCGGAAGCGCGACGAGCACGAGGTACTGGCCCTCGCCATCCTGTACCGGCGTCCCACCCATCGGTACAAACGCCTGCGAGCTGAACTCGTGCCGCTCGAGCACTTCGACGTTCCACTGCCGCTTGCCAGTCCCATCCGCCGAGAGCTGCTTGCTGTTTTGCGGCTCGCATCGGAAGACGCAAAAGTTGATCTCGCCAGCCGGGATCGGCGAACCGTCCGCGGTGGCGAAACGACCGGCAGGCGGCGGGACGTACTCGACTGGTGCGAGGTGGTTGAATTTGCGGGCGGTACCAAAGTTGACAGTCTTGATCTTGATCTCTTTCGGAGCGGCGCGCTCATCCGGGTAGGACTGGATGACCGAGCCATACGGTGCGAACGCGGACGGGTTAAGAGGAACCGCCGGGATCTTGGGGACCGACGAGTGAGCGCGCGAGGAAGCGCCGTTGACCTTGGCAACGGAGGAAGAGGAGGTGCCATTCACCTGACCCGCAGGCGTCGGCGCAGGCAACGGAACGAGAGCCGAAAAGTCGGGGTACTGACTCGCCGGACGGCCATACAGACGCAAGCGCTTGACACCGCCGTCTGCGTGCCCAATCCCGGGTTATCAGTGACGGTCCTGGAGGAAAGAGAGTCTGAGACACTGGCAATGCACCCGGGTGGATATCGAGGCGAACGTGAGTCCATGCCTTCTCCGGGTGAGAGAGCTGGTAAAAGTGCTGTCGGTGCGGTCCCAGCTTGGTCATCTCCAGGATCCGAGTCCAGTTCGGGTCGTCACTCTTCGGGCATTCCTGCAAGATATTTCGAAAGGTCCCGTCAATCCAGGGACTCCTTCAGACCGAAACGAGACGGGTCGAGGGCAAACATACCTCCGAGGAATTGATCCCGTAGAGCTCGGCCGCATTGGGGAAGTTGCCGACAAAGTGCAGGGTGTCGATGTCGACCCACTCGAGATAGCCCGGCTCGGCACTGCGCACATTGGAAGAGAGAATGTCAAGATCCCAGTTAATCCTTGAGCCGCGGACGAGAAAAAGTTCCGCAACGCACAGCTTGACCACGACCCAGTCTCCCTTGCCCGTCCCGAGCCGTCCGCGACTGCGCCTCGTCTCCCACCCATCTCCCATGTCCTTCCCTCGCCCCGGCAAGATCAAATTGCCCCCTCGCCCAAAGTGCTGGTCACTCTCGCCAGTGACGGTCCCTCCGTTGAGGACGTAAGCGAGGTCGACGGCTTCGCCGGTCGGGTGAGCTGGGGCAGGCGGCGGGATCACGCGGCCGTAGGCGCGGAAACGACCGAGTCCACCGTCGGGGTGCATAGTGAGCTTGAGGTGCGTAACTGGTCGCGAGGCGGACGGGAGAAGGAAGAGGTGGCGTTGAGCCGGTCCGAGAGGGGTAATCGGAAGGAGGGGTTGCCACTGCGCGCAAGATAAGGTCCGATTAGCGCTAGCAGTATGGAGCAATCGATCTACACCTTGAAGCTCGTGTGCGAGCCGCTTGCGCAGAGAGCCGCTGTCCCGAGAGCGTCAACCTACCAGAGGCGAGTCCTCCTTAAGGGGTTGGCCCTCCGGAACGTAAGCTCCCCAGACACCGCTAGCCGGAGACCTGCGAGCAGAAACGAAGAGTCAGTGTTCGGACCTCCACAGCGGCAGATCGCGGGAAGGAAAGGACATACTCGTTTCCGCTAAAGTGGCCCGAATCGATGTCGAACCCAGAAATACTTCCGAG
The DNA here is from genome assembly GCA_021654155.1 of Rhodotorula sp. CC01. Lineage (NCBI taxonomy): Eukaryota > Fungi > Basidiomycota > Microbotryomycetes > Sporidiobolales > Sporidiobolaceae > Rhodotorula > Rhodotorula sp. CC01. Next base: position 136,172 of record JAKEZK010000029.1, read on the forward strand.
CGCTCCCAGCTTGATGATCGTCCTGCATATCCACTTCCGTCAGCTCGTAACTCTCGTTGCAAGAAGGAGAAGAATGCGACGGACCAATCGTAGGTCGGGTTGTGACGGCGAGACTCCCAGCCGTCGAATAGGGCGCCATTCGGGCCAAACTGTCCCTTCATGCTGACCGAAGGCTGTTACGAGAAGATATAGAGCTTGGGATCAGCTCAGTGACGCAGAGGGCCCTCGAAGTTGCTCAGACATACTGGCACTTTGAGGAGATTCGATGCCGAGCAGAAGAACTCGTCCGAGACGTCGATAACGTGTCCGCCGAGTGCATCGGACGAGAGTTCTTTGGCGCCAGAACGGAGTAGCGAGGAGTCGCATGAGGGGTATGGTGATAGGAGGATTACGAAAAGTGCCGTGTAGGGTTAGCGATAGCGGAAGAAGATGCGGCGGGAAATCGATTCGGGAATGATAACGATGCGGACAGGTATAGAGTTCAGCTCTGGCTCGACAATCGCAATGTAGAGCAAGCAACGTACCAATGAGGGAACCAAACACGGAATCAAACTGCTCGAGCGGGACGCGTTGGGCTACAGCTCCTCCAGCAGCCGGAGCGGCACCGTTCGAAGCAGGAGCAGAAGAGGGTGGAACAGCGGTAAACGTCGCAGTCATTTCTGAGTTGGCGCCCTAGAGGAGTATAGCTCTCGGACTGGACAAGAGTGGAGTGAGAGAAGAGAGAGAGGAAGAGCGGAAGAAGCGGTGGGGCCGCGAGTGCGACGAGCGGAGCAAACTGTTCCGCCCGCGAAATCCGCGCCCGCCTTTCGTCCGCTTCTCTCGCTTGCTCATCCTAGACGTGGAGCACGCAGTCCGCTCCCAACGCTCGCTCTTCCGGGGAATGATACAGGCTCGGCGCGGGTTATCAAAGTCAAACTCGTACCTTGTCGAAAGAGAGCTTGACGTTTTTTGCATGCGAAAGTAATCAAATGTTGTTATACAGACATGTGTCTCCCGGCCTCTATAGAGAGAGAGAGCTCTCTCTCTACCTTGCACATACACCTCATGTTTGCGACCATTCGCTCGGCGCTCATGCCGAGACCGATGCGGGAGAGGGAGAGTTGGACGAGGTGGTGGTGGTGGCGGCGAGAGCCCGCTCGAGAGTGATCGGGAGAGCGAGATGCGGCAGGACGAGCTGCTCAAACACTCGGTGCGTTGCGTCGATACCCTGCATGCAGTTATGAGGACGTCAGCGTGGACTGCCCGAGATCTGGACAGCGGCGAGGGCCGGTCCGAGTCGCGGAGCCTGCATTGGCTAGGCGACAAGCCCGCCGGTGCAAAGCCCGGCGACCTAGCCCACACGCACTGGAAAGAGAGTCTGACTGACCTGGGTCGTAAAGACCATGCCGATCACCCCCTCGACTCCGGCACCTCGGCACTTCCACAACCCCGTCATCTCGCCGTCCTGCCCGCGCACCTCGCGCCACCGCAGCGCCTCTTCGAGCCTCCACGCCTTGCCGACGCTCGCGCCGAGCGTCTTGGTATCCAGGATGGATTCGATCGAGAGCGGCATTTGGGACGGCGCGGTCAAGACGGTCGAGAGGAGCGCAGGGTTGGACGACGAGAGTCGAGAAAAGAGGTGTTGCGTCAAGTGCAGGCGGAGCAGCCGTCGGCCTGTGCATGCGCCAAATACGTAGTCAGCATTCAAGACGTGCTTTGGGAGGCGCCGAGAGGGCTTAAATGGGATTGGTTCACGCACCGACGAAGGCAAACTTCTCGTTGTGACCGCCGCGGCGTTCCTGCGCCTGTTCCTGCTGGACGGCGTGCAGCTCACTCCGCTTCAACTTTCGTGAGTAGAGCGCCGTCTTGTCGACTCCGCTCTTGTGGGTCAAGGTCTTTTCGGCCGTCTGCTCGTCGACGAGATGCGGGTTTGGGATGCCGACGACGCCGAGGAGGGATTCGAGGTAGGCGCGCTGGGCAGCGGCGGAGGGAGCATAGAGATGCGTGCCTGCTCCGGGAGGATACCGGCTCGCCGCGAAAGCTGGTGATCTGTTCGGTGCAGCGGCAGCCGAGGAGGAGGAGGAAGGAGACGAGGTGGCCGAGTCGGGCGACCGGGTGACTGCCGAGGTAGCGAGGGCGCGAGAGGTCGAAGCTGCTGGTGCATTGCAGCATGCGGTCGGTGCTGCAGGTGCCGCAGTTTCGCGCGAGAGACAAGGCTGAGTGAGCTGCTGTCGGTCAGAGAGGAGAGCAGTCGACTGCACGCACCTGGCTGAGGCCGAGCGGCGCGAGCGACCGCGCGCAAGGCCGACGCTGCTGCTGAAGCTGTCCGTGCGACTGGCATCCTTCCCGACTCGAGCAACGCGGCGCACTGCTTGGACAGACGACGTCGGAGCAAAGTCGAGCGCTCTTCGGAAAAAAATCCCTCGGCGGCGGTGCAGCCACGCTCGCTCCCTCGCAACGCCCTAAGCTGTACGGAACTAGGAAGGGTGTACGAAGCTCAAAAAGTGGTATGGAAGCGCTGAAAAGAACCGACAGAAGAAAAAAAAAAAAAAAAAAAAAAAAGAACCCCTCATGAGCGCAGAAAAAGCTTTCGGGAGGCAACGCCCATCTGCACACAGACTCGGGAGCAAGACGGCAAGCAGGACTATATCGCTATGAAGGTGCGTATGGATGCTACAACTGACAGAGGCAAGTGCGACACTAGGGCAAAACGAAATGTACGGGTTAAGCCAGGGGGAGACATGAAAACGGCGTGGATGGAGTATGCACGGGGGGTATCGAATGAACAGCCTCACCGAGGAAGGGGAGAGGGGGAAATCAGGGGGTGGGGTGGGATGGATATAGTGCTGAGAGAAGAGAAAAACGTCCCCGAGAGATGAGCAAGCTGGAACCGGGTGGCCGGAATGAACGGATCCGCCACCCGCATCGCGCGCGAGTCCGTCACGCGTCGAAGGGAAAGCGGTATGAGCCAGCCGGGATGGGAGCGCCCGTTCCTAGCCGCGCCAGTACACGCCCGGAATGCCCGCGTTCGAGTAGGCGGACCACTGCTGCACCGGCTGCATCGGCCCGTACGGAAGGATAGGGTGCGCGCCATAAGTCGGAGGCAGCTCGTACCCTCCCTGCGGCAACGCCCGAACGGACGTCAGATGGCTTGCTCCGGGCGGCGGCGGCGCGAACAAACTCGGGTGCATGGAAGGCGGCGCCGGTGGCGCAGAGAGGCTCTGCGGAGTCGACGTCGTCGAACCGATCGGACTGCTGGCCGTTTCAGCGCTGACGCGACGATGCGAATTGGTCAAAGGCGGCAGGATCGTACGAGTCGACAAGGGCGAGCACGCGTAGGCTGCTGCTGACGGCGGCGGCGGCGGAGCTGCGTAGTACTGCGACTGGGGCAACACGTACGGCGGGGACTGCCAGCGCGAAGAAGCTCGGAGGACAGGCGACGATGCCGCCGAGACCGAGTGCGAGTAGGCGGGATGGATTGGTAGGGCCGGATACTGAGCGAACGGATTCGCCCAAACGGGCTGAGTCTGGATCGGCACCGGATGCATCGTCTGGTAATAACCGAGACCTTGTCCCGCCGCGAGGGCATAGTACCCGAGCTCGAGTTGACCTTGCTGCAATTGCCGGTAGTGCTCCGGATCGTACCGCGGCGAGAACGAGTCGACCAAAGTCGAGAACTCGCCCGCACCAACCGCCGCAAGGTGGGGAGGTAACACCGCACCGCCAAAATAGGCAGGTGCGGGTCCCCCATGCGCCGACGAGGACGACGACGGCCGCGAGTACAACGGAGACGAGGCGGCCGAGCCAGCGACGCTGAACAAGAACGGGACCGGCTGGAGAGGAGGAGCACACGCCCAAGCCGGCGGTGCCTTTGCTCCGTACATCGTCTGTCCGGGGACAGGTACGCTAGGATAGGAGGTTGTTCCTGCACTGAATGACCGTGCCATCGACTCGGCGGAGTAGTCGGGCGTCGACGACGGTCCTTTGAGGTCCAAAGCTGACGCCGATCCGACGGAGAAACGCCCAAAGGCTTCCCCGGCGGAGCGTTTTCCGAGGCTCGACGACAGGGACGAGCGCGAGCCGCTGCGAAGCCGGGACGGAGAGAGCAAGGAAGGTTCGGAGAGGTGATTTCGGTCGGCCTGTCCGTACGCGGGAAGCGGCGCAGACGCGGCCGTTGAGCCGACAGGAGCGGACGCTGGCATGTGGGACAGGAACGGCGGGGAAAGGCTCAAAGGGGTGCGAGTCGATGTCGACAGATCGAGCTTGCGCCGAGTTCGGCGGCCGCCCTCGAACGGATCCTCGTCGGGCGAGAGCGGTTGTGTGACAGGCCGGGGGATTTGATCCAGACCCAGACCAAGGCCGCACGATTGCACGCGAGTCGCAGAGTGCCGGACGCGCTTAGACCCCGCAGTACGTCTCGAAGGCGTGGCGAAAGAGCTTTTCTGCAAAGGCGGCGTCTTGCCGAGCCTGGCATTCCTCGAGGCGACGTGCCCTTGCAGCAACCGGAGCCAAGCGTTGTAATCATGCTCCGAAACATGCAAGGACCAGTCGAGACCGCGCAAGAACTCGACTTCGCCGGCAACGAGCGGTTTCTGCGGACAACGTGGCGCGAGGTCAGCTTCAGGGCGTTCACGCACTCGGTGCTCGGATGGGCGTACCAGCTCGAGTGACGAAACCTGAGACCATGTCTGCGCAGTGTAGGCTTGAGGGGGCAAGCGTGAATGGATGTTAGTAAGGAGGCGGCTACAAAGGGTTGGACGGGATTTCAGGGCTTTGATCGAGAGAGGCTCACTCTGATCGTCGAGAATCTTGTTGGCGAGCATCAGACCTGTCACCGCTAGGCGGTACTCGGATCCCGGTGCGCCATCGATTGCGTTCTGCTGCTTCAGCCGCGAGACGAGGAGGAGCGACAAGAGAACGACCGAGATCGAAACTTGAGCTGCGAAGTTATCCAACAAGGGGAGTGCGGATCAGCCCGGACTTGCACGCTACGCCATTCTGTTCGCAAGTAAAGGTGCTCACTGGTCGAAAGAACCTCTTGGCAGAAGCGGACGAAGCGCTCGGTTGGCTGAATTTGCAGTCGTGTGACCTCGGTGGTTGTTCGACTCGTCTCTTTCGCCCCGGACCTTGATGCGCTCGGAGCGAACCATAGCCAGCTGACCATCTCCGCCGCGAAGAGGGCCAACGGACTGACGGGAGACGCCTCGGCGACCGGAACCCTCGCCTTCTTGGAATTTGGTGAGGGCGGTGCAGACTCGAGCGGAATCGGAGCGAGCGTGGCTGCGCTCATGGCGACGGCCATTCAGACCCGCGGCGGCTCGAGCCACCAACGCAGCTTGGTCGAGCGTTCAGGACGGCTCGGGGTGAGTGTAGAGGGGAGAACGCTCGGGTTCGGGAAAGGGGTCACTTTTCGGCGTGGTTCCGAGTCGGCTCCCGCCCGAATTCTTCGGGCGGGGTAGACCGAGCGGGGTGCACCGATTGCGCCTCGTGTTCCCGCCGCGGACCAGCGCGGAGCGTACGCGCCGTGACTTGGAGCACTGCACAGACAGTTGAGGCTTTTACGACGTGTACGTTACAACGGTGTCCAAGTCTGCGTTGCCCGGGATAGGCCTATACTATCCGGCCGTTGCAGGTTCTCCCTAACGTCGCGCACCCGGACCTGAAGTGCAGCTTCCATGCATACATGTACAGCAGCATGAATGCAAGGGGCGCGCACTGGCCGGGAGCGACCCACTTCAGCTCACGTAACGGCGATCACCAGTACTGTGCGATTAATGTGTACGGCTGAGGTGGGCAAGTCTTGCGTTCGTGGCCAGTTCACGCGAGGCAAGTAATATTGGAAATGCGCATGATCACGGTTCACAATCGCGCGCGATCCCAGCAGTAGCTTTGATCACAAGCTGGGCACCCGCGGGTGGAAGATACACTATACGCGCCCATGCAAGGGGTTTAATCCCAACCCGGGGAAACCCGGATTTTGGAATCACGGCGCACGAGCGCAGGATCCTTCCGACCCAGGCGGTTCACGATGTCCTCGTGGCTGCGCGGGGCTTCTGAAAGAGTTGACGCAGTCCCCTGCAGGCCTGACGATCATCCCTAGTGTAGAGCTCCGAATTCCAGCCTGACATGTAGCGGTTACGAGCGGGTGCCCGTGCATTCGATCGGATCCACAGAGCTCTGCGCCTCCGCCCGCGCGTCACACTCGAGCTAGCTAACAATAAAGAAGGGGCTCTGGTTTTATATCTGCATACACCTGGCCATAAACAGTTAATGACATACATAGATCATCGAATTACCGCCTCCGGAAGCCCAAAGTGATCGGCGTTGCCCTTTTGAATTTCAGCTCGGACTCGGACTTGCTCGGACAGAAGACGAGCAATACATACTGTACGCCTGCGCCAGGCTGCGAGCCGCCTATGTATATAGCCATTGGAAACCGCGACTTACGGTCCTGGGATTGCGCACGCTCTGGCCGAATGTATATGTGCTTTCAGCGGCGCGCTTCTGTTGCTGCGAGGCGCTTGAAGGGGAGGCGCGGTGTCTCACATGCCGTATATGTCTCTATAGGGAGGGGTTTCGATGATGTACAGAGAAGCTGCGGTGCAAGCAGCACACGCCCTCTCGTGCCTGCCGCTTTCTTCCTCTTCCTCGGCGAGGCGTGAATCGTGCGTCGCATTCGATTGCGGAGACCGAGCGCGGGACGGTGTGTCCCTCGCCGCCTCACAAGCTATACTGGTTGGCATCGTGGAGCTCCGATCCGCACTACTTTAGAGTCGCGCCGCAGTCGCTACTGTAGTCAAGCCGCTTATATATATGTGGTCTTACAGCCCAAGCGCTCGAGTCGATTGGTCTCGCCCGCACAAGCGCCGTCACTGTTGCTTCTACAGCCGGCACAAACGCTCCGGTCTCGCTTGTTTAGCAGACGTGACTTCAGCTTGCGAGCTCTGCGACGCACGCAGCTGGTCAGCCTCTCATCGCTAGCTGGGCTCTTAGATCCGACGCCATCGCCAGGTCGCCTCCGAGAGTCCAGTTCCGGCGCCCTGACCGGGGACTCAAGGAGCGGCCACTGGAACTGACGTCGGCTGCAGTTCTTTACTTGTACCCGACATGAAGCTGTACAACTCAAGCCCCCGCTCAAGCTCGAGGCTCATGACGGCAGGGCGATTGCCCCGTCGCGTTTGCCACCGCCAGGTACGGATTCGGCAATGCGTTAATTGAGCGCACGTCTCGTCCACCCGATGATACCTGCGCTGCGCTTGTGCTGCGCCGGCGGGGACGCAAGTCGACTCCATGCGCGGTCAACATCGCGCTTCCGCTTGAGCTTTTTGCCGAGCACGACGAAATCGTGCACTTGAGACTGCCCCTCTCCATGCTTCTGCCACCACAGTAGCTGACATTTTGTTTTACGAGCCGGGACTGATGGACTTGAGGAGTCGAAGCCCTCCCAAAGGCGGGGTCCGAGAGCTTTCTCACGAAGGCCGGCTCCGGGAACTGACCATTTGCGAGCGAGAGCAAGTGAGAGTAATGCTATGCACTGATGATCTGCAGGAGCAGTCTCGCACATTCGATATTGCGCTCTTTGAGCCTACGACATACGGTGGAAGGGCTAACGATTGCGGGCAAACATTTCAGAAGAAAGGGAATTTACGGCAGTAAGGTGGATACATCAACAGGAAAACACAAAGCGGGTAGAGATTCAGCAGAAAATCACATGTTAGGATGGAGGCGCCCTTAGCCGCCAGCTCTCGATCAAGCCGCGGGTCTTGCCCCGGACAACCTCGCCCTCTTGGCTTCGCGCGCTGCCTCGGCGTCGTTCACGCGTTTCCGAGCGCCGCCAGAATCGAGCTTGGCGGCTTGAGCACCCCCGGCGGTCGGCAATGGGTTCAGGACGTCGCGTTGATTGACGGCAGGCGATCGCGCGCCGAATGGGCCAGCTGGAGCGCCAACAACTCGACGTCGAACGGCGTCCGCCCGTCCATTCATTGTCAGTTGCGCTCGGGCGTCCATCGCCGCTCTGGCCTCGGCGGCGGCGTCTTCACGAAGCTGTGCTCGCATTCGGGCGATTTCCGCTCGCAGCTTGGCCGCTTCCGCTTGCACCCGGGCAAGCTCTTCTTGTTCACGACGGCCCGCGTCCTCCCGTTGCGGTCGGCGTGCCGCGTCAGCATCGAGTCGTGCTTGGACGCGAGCGTCAACAGCTGCTTTTGCCGCTCCTTGCTTGCGCGCAGGTGGTTTCGCGGGCGCGGGCGGTGCGACTGCACGCCCATAGGCAGGTCCGGCAGGTCCGGCAGCAGCGCCAGCATCTCGATGGCCAGCCAGAGCGGCGTAGGCTGGAATGTGCGGAGGCGGCAGATGAGCAACCTTCGGGTCTGGAGCGGCGGGTTTCGCCATTTTGAGTTTGGCGAAATCGTCCTCCTTGAGTTCGACTTCGGCGTGCAGCCGGCGAGCTTCCTCCTCCGCGGCGATGCGGGCGGCTTCGACCTTGATGCAGAGGTAGCGGTGGCGCGCAGGTCCAAGTCAAGTCAGGATTCAGAAACCGCTAAACGAGCTGCGATCGTGAGGAAGTGAGGGTTCACCTCCTGGAAGTTGCGAGAATCCGTATCGTCCCACAGCGCGCACGTCGCCTTGGCGTCAACCTGCTGACCAAGCGGGAGATTCGACCCCGGATTCTTGAAATGCTGGTAACCCTCGATGCTGCATGGGGTCCCGGGTCAGCTCTGGCGAAGGAAATCGGGGGGCGTCGTGACGCACATCTTGTTGCAGATGTAGCAGGAAAGGGTGCTGCAGTTCGAGCACCTGATTTTGTTACATGTCCCCGACTCCTTGACGTACGGTTCGTTGCAACCCGGCTTGGGACAGCGACGAATGAGAGCTTCGGTCATGGCTTCCTCGACGTGGTGAACCGACTTGAGCTTGAGTTCGCTGTCGGTGACTTCGGCGCAGGTCTTGGGGAGGTGGTCGCGCTTCCCGCAGTCGCGGCAGCTGACGATGCGGCAGTCGGGGCGGTGACAGTGGAAAAGACGCTCGTCTGGGTTCTCGATGATCATGGCGAACGGGCAGAAGCTGCGTTAGGTGGAGAAACGCAGCTCAGCGTCATTCCACAGGCATGAGAGACCGCACGGGAGAAATCGCACGCACGGGCACTTGACGAGGCCCTCGATCTCGGCTTCGTCGACCTCTTTCTCCTGCTTGATCTTGTGCAACGCGCCGAGAGTCTTGCGCGGCAGACACTTGACGAGTTCGGATTCGGGGAATGTCGCCTCGCAGCCGTCCGTCGCCATGCACTTCAGGATGTACTTTCGCAGTCCGATCTCGTTGTCGGCGATGCCGCGGACGCAGTCGGGGCAGAATTGACAGCCTTCCGAGCAGGTGACTGTGTGCGGGCGCGGCTGTCAATTTAGCCTCTACGAAAGTCATTTCGGCACGAAAGGAACCAGACGCACCGAGTTGCGACATGGCGGTTTCGCCGAAACAGCACCCGCATTCGAAGAACGCTCCGGCCTTGATCTCCTCGGCCAGCCGCTTCTCCTGCGCCTCTCTACGACGCTGCAGCGCCCTCCACTTTGGCAAGCCGTTCACGACCCACTCTCGCTCTCGGTTAAAGTCGTCGTCCTGCTTCTGGCGCCCTTTGCCCTTGTTCGACCTCGCGGACGCGAGCATCTTGATGCCCCGTTGTTCGACAGGTTGCTGCATGAGTGCAGTCAGCGCGATAAAGGTCGGTGCGTAGAGGTGAGAGCTGTTGGAAAAGTATTTGCGGACGTCGGGCAGACGGATAAGCGGGAAATCGTGCGAAAGCTGGTCGACGCTGCAGTAAGAACCGCCTCGGTCAGTGCCGGGCGCTGTTCACGACACAGGCAGATAACCCAGTGTGCAAGGACATGGTGGGGAGACTCACGCCGCGTCCCAGTATGTCGAGTTCCAGTTTGCGCCGCGCTTAGCGATATCAAGCCAGTTCTGCGCCGTCTTCTCGGTTTCGTGGTCCTCGTCGATCGTGTTCGCGACTTGCATGAGCGCCTCCCCGTTGCGCGCCTGCTCGTGCTCGTCGGCGCGACCTTTGCCCTTGCCGCCGCCCCCGCCCGCAGCAGCGCCCTTGGCAACCTCGTCTGTTTCTTTCGGGTAGCCGTTCGGCATGCTGAGGAACCCTTCGAGGACCGCTTCGATTTCGGCAGCACCATACGCCGGTTGGTGCAGCAGCTGGGTCTTGAGGTGCGCGCGGGAAATGTCGGGCAAGATGCCCACGATAGCCTGGACCGCATCCTCGAACGGACTCGTAGCGGGCGCGGCGAGCGCCGGACCTGCCCGAGCGGCCGCGCGATCTGGCTGTTGAGGGCCTTTCGGCGCCGGTCCGGCCACTGCCGCAAACCTGGCGATCTGAACGTCGTCGTCGTCGTCGCCGTCGTCTAGTCCGCCGGTCCGAGCAAACTTGACGTTGCGGCGGGGCGGAAGGAACATGAGGTCGTCCATGTCGTAATCATCTTCTGGGTCGCTATCGATCTCGATGGCAGCCTGGCGACCGAAGCGTACACGGTGGGGCGACGGTCCAGACGGGACGGGAACGCCGGCTCTCGCTCCGGAGGGGCCTGCACCGGCCATGGGTGGATCGATCGGGGGCGCAGGTAGCGCCATGCTTCTGACCTTTTCCCCACCTCCGCCTCGACCTCGCTTGCAGCGCAGCTGAGGGGAGAGACGCCGCGAGCAAAGCTGCGCCAAGTCGCGTTCGTTCAACGCGCGTTGCGACGCCTCCTTGGGCAACACTTCGCGCCGGGCCGGAAAAGGAGTTGATGCGAGTTGCGTAGAAGTTCTAGGATGGTACACGAGCTACAACAACCATGGGGATGACCAGAGGCAAGAACAGAAGAGGGGAGAGATCTACCTCGAATTGACCGGGCGCGCCACAGCCAGTCTCGTCCAGAAGGCTTACACCGAGGGATGGTAGAGTGCACGCAGTTCAGTCGTCATCGGGCACGTCTCGTCGCATGTACGAGTCGATCGCGGCCGAAAAGGCGGCGAAACCGAGCCCACCGAACGCCATCGCGCGAGGTCCGCTATTCCGTGCGAGGACGGCGCCAGAGACGAGACCGGCATAGATCGAGTTGTAAATGTCGTTCTTCGCTCGGAACTGTGGTTGCAGGAGGAGCGTGTGTGTCAGCTTTTCCGGAGCTACACGCCGTCGTCATCCCGCCACCCGGAGTTTAACCTGCGAAAGAGGCTCGCGAGCGGAATGCAAGCAGACTTACGCCCTCGATGACACATTCTGTGCCAGCATACAGTGCGCCGACCATGCCGAACCCTTTGCCCTGTCGCCACATGCCCTTGCCCATGTCGGCAAAGATGACTTTCGCCTTTTGGCTCGTCTTCATCCCGTCGTACTGCTGCCGCTGGAACGGGTCTTCGATCGTGAAGGAGGAACCCATGAGAGAGAAGAAGGCTCCGATCGCGAAACCTGCGCAACGAGTGTAGAGGTTCAAGTCAGGAACGTACCGAAGGCAGCTAGCTCGCCGGCCCAGAGTGACCTGGCTGCCGGCGAGCGAAGCGTAGTGGTGACGCCGAGCCGACTCACCCATTGCTCCACTAATCGCAGCTTTAGCCACGGGGCTCTCCATCCCCTCCTGGACCATCCTGACCTGCTTCATCTGCCAGATAATGTCTCGTCGCTCCTCGTCCGTCTTGACCCTGACTTCGCCCGTCTGCGGATCAGGCGAAGGCGGCTCGTACCCGGGCACGACGAACGGTGTCAAGTACTGCGACGCCATCCTTCGATTCTAGGGTCCTCGTGTAGAGTCGACCGAGTGCACTGTGTTCAAAAAGCGCTGAGTGCGGGTCGAGGAGAAGGAGAGCGACTTGGGACAAGCGAGGCAGGCTGGCGCCGAGCAAGCAGAGCAAGAGTCGATAGGACGGCGTGCGTCTGCTAACGCGTCTCTAGAGTGGTCTATGGTGGTCGTCTGAAGTGGATGCGTCCGCGCCGCCTCGAAGTGTCGGCTCACAAGAAAATTTGACACGGAAGATTACTCTCACCGCCCGAGACATCGAGAAAACCCTCGTAAGCAGAGCTAAAGATCTAGTAAGACTGCAGAAACGAGAGAATTCGGGACGATCGGCGCGGCGCTGACCGCAGACCCAACCCTACGGAATTAGCCCCCTCCTGATCCGCCGGTATCGCGCGAGGTGGCATCGGAGCCAGGGTGGAGGATGATGAAATAGAGTGAGCGTGAAGACAAGGCGAGACAACGACGGGGAGGGGACAATTATGCGCAGTGGAGCGATGTGGGAAGAAGGAAGGGGAAAGGGAACACGAGGGGAAGGAATACTGGGTTAGGGGGAGGAAAGGGTAGGTCGATAGTGTGTACAAGCGATCGAGAAATGTATAGCACGAGTAAGGGGAAAGAAGAGGGGATGGGGGACTTGGCGGGAGGAGCACGGGAAAAGAAAAGACGACAAGCCGACCCGAACGAAACGGCGGCGGAGAAACGAGGGAAGGAAAAATAGAGTCGAGAGGGTAGGTCGAACCGATACCTGGCCGAGCGCCAATCACAGAAAGACGGCGCCCGGGAGGTCGGAAGCGGGGTTGAGGAATGAGAACCCACGCGCAGCGTGGGAAATCTCCTCGAAGGAACAAGGGGCGTGCGCGGCCAGGACGAGGCGCACCGCGATCTATGTGAGCGTTGCGAAGAAGAAGGTTGGAGAGACTGGAACGACGCCGGTATGTGCGACCCTAGGCGCGGACCTGCTGCGCGAGCGAAGACGTCGGCGGAGGAGGCGGCGGATCGGTATGATGCACGTTCAGGGTCGCGTCGATTGGTCGGAGCGCGTGCACGAGTTGCGGGTCGATGATGCTCGCTGGAGGGTTGAGGTGGGTTAGTGACCGCTCGCTAGGGTGGGGGAAGGGCAGGGAAAACCCGCAGAAACGGACCGTTGACGACTGCCGGACTATCGGCGTTCATGCCCCGGATCCCCCGCGCAATCTTCTTCCCCTCCTCAACCTTGCGTCGTTTCTCCTCGTCCACCTCTCCGCTCTGCATCACGTGCGACTCGATCTCGCCCTGGACGACGACGCCGCGGAGCCACTCGTGTTCGAGCATCTCGTGCGCGGCCGCGCGCTTGTCCGGGTTCAGGTTCAGCATCGGCTGCAGGAACGACTCGAGCAACTTGGCTTCGTTCTCCGGGATCAAGTACTTGTCCTGGAGGACCGAGTGCATCGGCCAGAACTTGAGCTTGTGGATATGCTTCAGTTCGCCTGAGTTACGGAGCGGAATGCAAGTCACACGATCAGTTAGAGAAACCTCTGCACAAGAGCGAGTCCTAGTATGCGCACCTTTTCGCGTAAAGATCTCGGCGCTGAACTTGCCACTGAGCGCGATGCTCCGCGGGAATGGACCGAGGAGCTCGATGATCTGGGCAATGTGGTCGTCGTCCTTGTTGTATCGCGTGCCCGGATGCGGGTCGAACAAGTAGTCGCCCGTCAGGAGTTCAAAGAACTGCAACGCGATCACAGGGGTGGGTAAGTCAGACACGCAAGAGCCAGTGTATTGTTCAGTCGCGAGGACGCACCATTGCCGATGCCGACCAGACGTCGACGGCCGTGTTCCACTTTGCGCCGAGGATGGCTTCCGGCGACCGGTACTGCCTCGTCTGAATATCGTTCGTAAAGTGCAGATCGGTCCATGACGCGTTCCCCAAGTCGGCAATCTTGACCGTGATCCGCTCGAGCGAGGAAGGGTCGTACGGGGCCGGGGGCGGCAAGGTGTTGGGATCTCCGGCGACGATGGCCGGGTGCATGGGGTTGTGGGGGAGTCGTTCAGGCGGCGAGTTGGACGAAGGGTCGCGTTCGGGGGGCGGAGACATCATGGTGACGTCCGAATCGTTGTTGTTGGAAGAAATGGCAGAAGCGGAAGGGTCGGAGGAGGAAGCGTGCGACGACGAAGACGGGTACGAGGTCGAAGCGTGCGGTTGATGTTGCGCTGCTGCAACCTGCTGAGAGAGAAGGGAAGGTCCCTTGTTGGCGGCGGGTGCGCTCGCGGGCTTCTTGGCTCCAATGTCGGCCAACTGCACGCCGGCCATCTGCTCGCCCACATCGTCCGGCGTCGTCGCGCTCATCCCTTGCTTCTTGACGCTGCCGACATAAGACCCTCCTCCTCCCGAGTCGGAGATCTTGCTCATCTGGAACGCAAGCTTCTCGATCACGGGACTGGTGCCGTAACTGCTGCTCGGCGACGGTAGCGGTTGCGAGCCCGTGATAAAGACCGTGTCGGCGCGCGGGGTCTGGGCTCCTCCTCGCGGTTGAGACGGCGGGACGCCAATCATCTTGGTCGGGACGGCGGCGGGAGAGGTTTCGAGTTCGGCGCGGACGACGGCCTCGACGTCGTCGATGCAGATAAGGACGTTTTCGGGTTTCAGGTCGGTGTGGATGATTCCGCACTCGCGGTGGATATAGTCGAGGCCGAGGAGGACCTGCTTGGCGATCTGCTTGCAGATGTGATCGGGCACGCCGCGGTGGTGATACCGCTTGATCAACCCAAGCAAGTTTTCTCCGAGCACCTCGAACACCATACAGACGTGGGTCCCGTTCGGACCCCGGTGCGTAAAGTGGTCGAGCAGCGAGACGACGTGCCGTCGGCCTGGGTGGCTCGGGTTCGACTCGACCACTCGCTGGAGCAGTTTGATCTCGTCGAGGGCGGTTTCGGTGTAATGCGTCGCCGACTTGACGACCTTGAGCGCGACGTGCTTGTTGACCCTGCATCGTCAAGTCGCACTCGAGAGTCAGTCTCTCTGACCTATCTTGTATACGTTGTGCTGAGACCCGTCGCCCCTCGCGACTTCCGCGCGGCATATCTCGGCTTTGATCCTCCTATCGCGAGCGCTCCTCGACTCGCCAGCGTGCGCCATCCACCTCGGCCAGTCCTATACCTCTAGTAGATCCATTCGGTGCATGTCGGATTTCTGTACTCACGTGGTATCGCGAGCAAGCCTGCGGGTGGTGGGCGGCACCGGGGGGTCAGATTACGCTGGCAGTGACAAGAGCGACAGAGGCTGAGGGGCTGGGAGAGACGCACCATACTGTTGAAAAGTGACCCCAACCGAGTTTCCTGACGACCACATAGCGGTCGTTGGGACCGTAGACGTCTCCAATGCGGACGGGGTGATAGCCTCCCGCCTCGTAGTCGCTCAACTTTTCCTCCTCGTCGGTAAAGACGCTCTCGAACGAGATGGACGTCTGCGAGCTAGACTGGGCGCCGAGAGGGATCTGCTGCGAGTGCGCGCCGAGGCTGGCGTGGTGCCCGCCGGTGTGTGCATGGTTGTCGGAGGGGTGACTGTGAGCGACCCCGATGGGCAGCGGCATGGGCCCGCCGGCGCTGTTCGGGTGCATGACGGGCACAGTCAGTCGGGTGCTGCTTCACGTTGGCGTCGCTCGCACGTGCTCGTCGGACGCGTTGACCCGGATCGGGTTGGGCAGCAGGTGGGGTCCGACGAACCGCGCCGGTCGATAAGCGAAAGGACTCACTGGGCGGGCATCTGCGGCTGCGAGCTTGTACTCGCTTGCATACAAACAACGTCTCTGTCTGTACTGCCTGTAACAGCTTCTCTGCGTCAGAGTCGGACGCAAGCGGGGCGAGCGAACCGCTCTTCTTTGCTCTCGCGGCCTCGTCTCTCTCTCATCTCTCTCTCGGTGTCTTGGCGCAATGGCGCATTCAGATCTACAGTATGCTCCCCTCGACAGACTCATCAGAGTCGCACGCTCCTTCACGCCGCTGACCAGCTGATTGGCTCTCGGGCGAGAATGGCGGCCTCCACTTCGTCATCCTTCTCCGAAACTAAAAGGCTGGGCAATCAAGTCCCCTCGGACATATGTACTACTGGCACACCGCCGTGCGTGAGGCGCTCTGCCGCGTCGCTATTTACACGAGACAGACAGCGGATCGGGTGCTTTCGAGCCCCTCACGAGATTACGACCGTCGGCTCGCTCAGTTCCGGCCAGGGCGCAGACATCCGCGGCAACATGTCTCGCTTCAAGTTCCGGCGCTCCGCAACCCGACTTGCAGCGCGGAGGTCGGGTGAAAAAACCCCGATCGGAAGCAGAAAAAGGACCGTCATCCGTGCCAGTAATAAGTATTGCTGCAGCTTGCAGGGCCACCACAGACAAGCTCTCGCGCTCGTGCGATACATCAATCCAAGCTGCTGCAGCTCATATGGACACGCACCTCGATCGAGCTCGAGCCGTGACCACTCTGCGCATGCACGTGGTCGGTTGGGGTCACGTTTGATCACCGGCAGGTCCTTTCCAGAGCTTATCTTCGCTTCGAGGCACCGCCGTTCGAACGCCGCGTGGCCATATAGTTGTCGCCCCGCGCATCGATCCTGTATTCGCTCGCGCCGTCGCACAGTATGCATGTGCGACAACACCGGACTGCCGCAACTAGAGACCCCCGACTTTCTCTCCTCTTGTTTTTTTTCTCTCTTCTTTCGCCCGGAAAGAAGCTGATCAAAGGCGATCGAGATAACGCCTGAGCTAAAAATGTCAACTGCGAAACCTCTACAGGTACTGACAGTGCAGCTGTACAGTACCTGCATGCCTCGCCAAACAAGTCTCAAGAGTGGCGTCGAATTCTGTCCAAGTTGCTGGATGCCGGAGAACCTGCTTCGAATTCGACAAGATCAAAAGCTGCAGATCATGCGTTCTTTCGCGCTGAGGCTGCTGCTGCTGCTGCTAACGGATCAGGTCGACAGTGCGCCCTCTGTGGATATGTATCAAGGAAAAGCGCCCTCGGGGATTGTACCCAGGCTCAAGCCGAGAGCGCGTCGTTCCCTCCTCCGGAGGTCGACAACCGCTCCTCGCGCTCGTTGTCGTTCATTCTGCTCGTACAGCTTGGGTGTATTCCTCGCTACTACACTCACAATTTGTGGCTCATGCCTCACTCCTGGCTCGCGCACGACCCTCGCACCTCCTCGGGATCTCCGCCGTCCTCGACGAGATCTGTGCGTTTTCGCGCAAGCACCGCCGTACCCGAACCTCTCGCTAAGCCCTTCGGTTCCTACTGTATACCCAAGACGTGCACTCGATCATGGTTCGAGCGGGAAGCAGATCGGGTCTTCGGTCGCCACACCTCACGACCCTGCTCTGGTGCCTCGCCCTGTTAGGGTCGACCGCCGCTTCCACGCTCGAGGCGCGATATGACCACGCTGCGCTCCCCAGCGGCGCTGGTCACGAAGGAGCCGACGGTGGACTAGCTGGCGGGTCGACAAAGGGTTACGTCTGGCTCGTTGTCCTTCACGGTTCGCCCTCTCAACCCTTTCGATTTCTCGCGAATGCCGAAAGTGCTGATCTTCCACAACCTACAGGTATTCTGGGGTTCTTGGCACTACAAGTCATCGCCCCTCTCGCGGTCGTGATCGCCGCCGTCGGGCGCAGTTGGCCAAACAACCTTTGGTTCCGGCTGCATTGGAAGATGCAAGCTTACGGGAGCTGGCCAGTTTTGGTTCGTTCCCAGTCCCCCGTCTTTGCATCTCACTCGTACTCTTCTACTGACCGCTCTGGCGAAAAGCTCCTGGCCGTCACGTTCGCTTTCATTGCGTCCACGGTCGGGCGCAGAGAGCGAGGCCTCCTCGAGCCGGAACCACTCGACCTCCATCAGGTCCGTTCCCGCTGTCCAACTCGCGCCCGGATCAGAAGGAACTGACACTTCTATTGCAGCAAATGGGCTTCACGCTCCTCGGGCTCGTTGCGCTCCAACTGTTCCTCGGCTATTATTCGCATGCACGCGAACGTGCCGTGCAAGCGTTTGCCCAGAGCGAGAACCTCGGCGCTGAAAAGTCGCCAAAACGAAGAGCGACCAATTACTCACACATCATTCTGGGCATTGTGATTCTCACGCTTGGAGGGTTACAGATTTCCTGGGGGTTTGACGAGTACGAGAAGCGTCTCGGGAGGGAGGTCCCCATGTGGATCCAGATTGTTCACTTCGCGTAAGTCTCCGTTCCTTGGGTATATACTGGACCATTAACTGACGAAACGCGAGTGTACAGTGTTGCTGGTGTCGCCCCCGTGATCATCACTCCGTTTATTCTCGTCCGCGGCTTCCTGCGGATGCGACGCGGCCAGAGCTTTGCCCAAGCCTTCTTCGGTCGAGACCAGCCGGAACCGTACCAGCCTCCTCGTCGAATGTTCCTGAATTCGTCGAGCTATCTAGAACAGGCGCAGGCGCTTGGACAGGACATTAACCCAGAGAAGGATGAAGTCGGCACCTCTTACGAAAAGGGCCACGGTGCGGATGGTCGTCTCCGAGTCGACAGCCAGGCCTCCAACTGGCCAGGAGCTGCTACTCGTGAAGAGTGCGAGAACGAAGTCGCCTCGACAATCGGACACGGCAGCGTCGTCAGCATGGGGTACGACCAAGGATCGCTGTACGATTACGCGGCGTCGAATTCTTCGCCGGTCGTCTCGCACGCCAAGCGGGTCGTCCTCGAAGAAGAAAAGTCGTCGCTCCTGTCATCCGCGGCACCTATGGGCTCTTCCAACGGGCTCGGTCACGAGAACGAGCAAGGGGTGGCGGGCCAGGGAGGAGGAGGACCTTCTCAGATCCCGTACCGCCTGCCCTGCTCCTCACCGACTTATCCGCCTCCCGCGCCCGCCCAGGTATTTGTACCGCCGCCTATGCTCCCACCTATCGAGCCAGTATCCTCTCCGCCCGCTCCGCCCCGAACCGCCTCGATGGCGTCGCGCATCGCGAGTTTCAGCTCGTTCAGTCCGCGCCTTGCGTTCATGCCTTTCTCTGGATCGACACCAGCCGGCATGCCCACTACGACAGAGACGCCTTCGAGTTACTCTGGCAGCGTCGTCTCGGTGGGATCGGGCGCGACGACTCTCTTCGTCTATGAGGAGCCCGCCCCAGCGCCAGCGGTGTTTGTCCCCTCTCCGCCGCCTGTTCCCCCTCGTCCAACGGCTAGCACTCCGGTCAGTTCCATAGCGACGGATCTCGCTGTCGAAGATGATTCGGCGATTCCGACGAAGGATATCACCCCAACATTGACTAGAGCGGTTAGCTCGGCCGCTCAGATCGAAGACGCCGACGCAGATGCTGCCGATGGTACTCAGTCGCCGGCGAGCGTGATCGAGTTGGCACAGCAGCCAAAGCTTCAGCTCGAGCTGACTAATCCGGATCCGCCGAGTGACGAGGAGGAAGAAGAGGACGGCGCCGTAACGGCCAAGTCGCCGTTCGCGGACGATAGCGAGTCTCTCCGCTTGATGGACGAGCTCGAGCGGGAGCTCACCATCTCGACCACGCGAAGCGGGCGCCGTGTGCGAGCCGACGCTCCGTCTGAGGTGGGCGATGAAACTGGCGAGGCTGCTTCTGCGCCAGAAGAAGCGAAAGAAACAGCAGATACAGCCTCCGCGGACCAAGCAACTGCTCTCGCTCGCGAGCAAAGCGGCAAGTGGCTAGCAGGAGGTAAATGATGATGTTGCAACACATGTGGAGAGGGAAACAATCGTGCAAATTACCGTCGTACCCGTCCTTTCGATCCGCGCGCAAACTGCTTGACCTCGTACAGCAAGACCTTGCCGCGCTGGTTCCCGACTGCGAGCCATTCGCTGCCCTTCGAAAAGTCGACACAGGTGACGTTGTGCAACGGAGTCTGCTGAGTCGGCCAGTTCTGGTAGACAGAGCATGTCGGAAGATGGACCTGCGAGTCGGAGAGAGACGGAGTCAGCGCTTCGTACATGCGAGGCCCCGACGAGCACAAAATACGCACGAGCTTGAGCTGATCCTTGCTCGTCTTGCTCGCGAGTGCGACGAGCTGCGAGTCGTGGTTGAATCGCATCGTCGTCACGGTCGTGACGAGGTTCTCGATCGCCTTCCGAGCCTTGCGCTCGCCACCCTGGGCGTACGTGCCGCGCGAAGATGCGTCGTACATGTTTACGATACCCGTCGTCGACCTGTGAGCATTTCCGAGTCAGTCTCGAGGTGCCGACAAGTGTAGGCAGAAAGGAAAGGAACGGACCCGACTGCGGTCCAGTTCCCGTCATTGCTCGATTCGAGTGCGCACGAGCCGAACCCGCCCTCGTCTCGCCACCGGTCGATACATTTCCGGGTTCCGACATCCCACACATACACCTCACTGTCCTCTCCGAGCGTGAGGAGCTCGCGCCCGTCGCGCTGCCACGCGATCCCCTTGACGGCGACGTTCATCTTGACTTCTCCGATGACTTGACCGCCCCGGCTGACTCCGCTGCTGCTCCAATCGACGAGATGGACGTAGCCGCGCCGACCGGCGAGAGCGAGTACGTCGCCCGCGCCGGGCGAGAACCGGAACCGTTCCATCCCACCCGAGCCGCCGGTCGACTGCTTGTCGCTTCCGCCCAGACCGGCGTTGAGCAGACCGCGAGGTGACCGTAAAGTCTGACCAGTCTGCAGGTCGTACGAGAGGAAGAATGGTCGGGAACCGGTCAAGAGGATGGAGGAGCCGGAGGGGTGGAAGGCGACAGAGGTGATGGGCAGTTCGGGGAGGTGCAGAGTTTGGAGGAGCGGGTTGTCGGTACCGTCAATCTGGAACAGTCGGAGGCGACGGTCCGAAGTAGCAGAGAAAAGAACCTGAGCACGAGGGTGGAATCCGACGTCGACGATGGCGCCCTGATTGTGCACAAAAACCCTTCGGTCAGGCCGAGCATTCCAGGCGAGAAGACGGGCACGAATTTTTGGCTCACCGATTTCGCCTCGTGCTGATTCGCATCGCGCACTCGGTCGATATCAATCTCGCCCGGCTCGATCTTGCCGCCCTTGACTTTACGACCCCCCTTCGTGCCTCCGATCGTCGCCTTGCGGAACAAGTCGTCGACTTCGTCCTTCTCGTCCGCGCTGGCCGCCTCGTTGTCGGAAGCGTCGGATTCGTCCGATTCGATCAGGAGGGCGGCGTTGCCGCCATGTTTGGCTTCGGCGGCGCGGCGGCGGAGGATCTTTCGCCGGGCGTCGACTGCCCATTGAGGTGGCGGGTGCAGCTTCTCGAACCTGGCACACGACACCATCGCCGAGTGGGGGAAATCAGTTTGGGGCAATCTCAAGTCAAGGGAGCGCCATGTCAGACTCACTGCCTCCGTAGCCGGTTCTCGTACTCGAGACCGTTGACGACGTCTTCGTCCTCTCCGTCGCGGAGTTTCCTCAACCGCTTCTGTCCCAACAAACTAATCTGCAAATGCTCGTCCGCCGGGTCGAACCAAGCTGCCTGTCGCAAATTCCGAGACCGCAGGACGGGCTTCTTCTGTTCGATCCGGGCAAGAGCGCGGTCTCCTTCGCCGTCGGATTCTAGATCGTCTTCGTCTTCCGAGCTGCCTTCCTCGCCGAGTTCGGCGTCGGAGCCTTCGTCGAGCTCGCCGTCGAGCGCGGTCGAAGTAGAAGCAGTCGGCGGCACGTCGACAAAGAAGAGCTGCGGGGGCGAGAGCAAGTCAGCCGGAATGAATCACCGTCGGACAGGGGTAACAAGTCAAAACACACATTGTCGTCCCTCAACCGCTCGAGTCCAGTCTCTTCGTCGTCCTCCTCGTCTAGATCATCTTGTTCGTAATCGATCTCGTCGTCCGAATCTGCGCCTGCAGCCGCTGCTGCTCTTCGCTTCAAGTCGTTGGCAGCCAACGATCCATCGTACACGTCGGCGTCTCTCGTCCCTGCGCGCCGACCAAAGACGGCCTCCTCCAGTTCGAGCTCTGTCTCGTCTTTGGCGTGCGCCTTGGCATGCTGAGCGAGTAGCGACGTGGCCCCAAGCGCTTGCTCTCCCTCGTCTTGCTGCTGCTCCCCGTCCTCGCTCTTCCGCCCCTTTAGTTTCCGGTTCGTGCGAGGTTTCTTGGACTTGCGTGGTTGCTGTTCTTGCTGCTGCTGTTCGCTAGCACGCTTAGCCTGCGCCATGGCTTGCAGCAATCTGCAGTGCGACTTGTGTCTTTCTTCGAGTGAGCGAGCGAGCTTTCAGGCGCCAAAACGGGTGGCGGTGCAAAACCTCCCCTCAATCGCACATTTCCCCGATGCATACAGCCCTAAGCTAGAGTCGCGAGAGAAGAGATTATTACAGACAGAGTCAGACAGGGCGGGTTAAGATAGTAGAGCGCGATCAGAGGGATCCAAAAGCAACTGGTGGTACAACGCGAGGTGCGCCGCAGCGGCCGGGCGTGACAAGGGCGTGAGAGGTCAGAGGGCAGGACGGGCGAAGGCCTGTAGTACGGGCGAGTTAGGGGGCACAGGTGAAGAGGGCAGACAACAGCCCGTGCACGCGACAGGGATGGAGTTTCTCCTGCCCCTTCGCAAGCAGGCAGGTGGGCTGAAGACAACATGGGACGGATTCGGGAACCGGACAACGTGGTGCTTGTCTCAGCAGCTGCAACCGTACGAGCTGCCCTCGTTCGCGGCATTGATTCGGATCGGGTCGGGGTAGTCGTCGAGGCTACAAAAAGTCTCTCTCGTCAGTCCATTGTCCCGAGACGTCGCGCGCGCGCGCTCTCGAGAGAAAAGGAATGAACTGAAAACGCACATGTCGGCATTCCCTTCTTGCTGCAACGCATTTCTGCACGCCGCCTTGAACGCCTCCTCGACGTTGGTCGCCTCCTTGGCCGACGTCTCAAAGTACGGGATGTTGCCCTTTTGTTGGCACCACGTCAGGGCCCGCTTCTGCGAGACCATGCGCTTCGACTCGTCCATGTCGATCTTGTTGCCGAGGACGATGAACGGGAAGTTTTCCGGGTCGCGCGGCGAGGCCTGGGCGGCGGGCGGGCGCGCGAAGAGATGGGTCAGTTCTGTTCCCGGTGGTAGAGTGCCCCGGCTGCGGATGGAGGGCGTCTGTCTTACCTGGATGAGGAACTCGTCCCTCCAGCTGTCGAGGGTCTCGAAGCTCTTTGCCGAGTTGACATCAAACACGAGGACGCAGCAGTCGGCGCCGCGGTAGAAGGCGACGCCGAGACTCTGGAAGCGTTCCTGGCCGGCCGTGTCCCAGAGTTGCATTGTGACGAGTCGGTCGTCGACCATGACTTCCTTGGTGAGAAAGTCGGCGCCGATGGTTGCCTTGTACTGGTTGCTGAACCGCTTGTTGACGTGCTGGTTCATCAGAGACGTCTTGCCGACGCTGTGCGTCGGAACGGAACTGTCAGTATCCGGTATCCAGAACTTGATGCTGCAGATACGGGCGCATCAGGAGTTCTGTGCCAGGGACGCACCCAGAGTCTCCAAGAATGATGACCTGTTGTCCGAAGGAGGGGGGCGCACAAGCAAGTCAAGGATTGCTCTACCGCGCGCGGGCAGATCGAAGAGAGCCGTACCTTGAGAAGAACCTTTCGCCTAGAAGCCATCTTGCAGCGTGGTAAGCCCGAGAGGTCGAGGGTCGAGGGGCAGGAGGTGGGGGGAGGTCCGGTCGCGGACAGACGGCGAGGCTGACGGTGCAGGGCTAGGGACTTGGGGATCGCGCAAGAGTGCAGCTGTGAGCGTGTAGCTAGTCGACCTGCAAGCGGCTATGCGAGGGTCAAGGTCGAGTGAGTCTAGCCGGTCGTCGCAGTCGTCACCCCGCCGCGTGCAAGTCGACATCCCTTCGCCTCTTCCTACTCCAAGTCCATGTCCAAGTACAGCGATGGTCCAACTATATGATAAACCGAATTAAGCAGTACCCCTTCACCCAGCAAGATGAGTATGAAGGACGGCGGGCGAAAAGGAATGAGGCGGTGCAATTGGAGCGGACGAGCTGAGCCAACTCTCGACTTTTTCCACGCGCTCATCTGTCGCTATAGCGCACGCTCTATCCGCTCTTTCAGTCCCCTCGGAGCACCCGCGAGCCAGAACAATGCAGTCGGACGAATTCCTGCCCGCTTCAGCCACCTCGGCAAAGGCGAAAAAGCTCGCAAAGCTTCAAGCCAATCGACCTCCCGCCGCATCCTCGTCGACTACCAAGTCAAAGAGCAAGGGAAAGGGAAAGGCGAAACAACAGGCGACCGGCGCCACCGCCGAGCCGACTCACTTGCTGAGCACGCAGCCGGGAGGAGCAGCGGCAGCGGCGGACGAGGCGATGGACGACATTGAGCGGCTGCCGCTCGACGCTGGAGTTGCACCGAGGACGAGTACTGGGACGGCGAACGCAGCAGACGCCGACGCCGCGATGAACGCCGACGGCGCAGAAGAAGACGACGACGACGACGCGGTCATGATCGACCCTTCCCAACTCCCGACCCCCGTCGTACGAACTCCGATCGCCCAACTCGAGGCAGCGGCAGCCGCATCCGGTGGAGATCCCAACACGCTCTCGTTCGGCGCCATCACGCAGCACAACGCGTCCGGCTTGACGCAGCGACGAAAGATCAGCATCCCGCCGCACCGCATGACCCCGCTCAAGCGAGACTGGATCAAGATCTACACGCCGCTCGTCGAGGAATGTGGACTCCAAGTGCGCATGAACGTCGCCAAGCGCCAGGTCGAGATGAAGGTGCGCTTCTTCGCTTTTCACGTTGTCTTTGCAGCGGTGCACGAATCGAATGCTGACTGTATTTCGTCTACGCGCGCGCTCTTCTTGTCGCCTTTTGCAGACTTCCAAGCACACGCCTCACCCTTCTGCTCTCACCCGCGCCTCCGACTTCCTCGGCGCTTACTGTCTCGG
Source organism: Rhodotorula sp. CC01 (assembly GCA_021654155.1). Taxonomy (NCBI): domain Eukaryota; kingdom Fungi; phylum Basidiomycota; class Microbotryomycetes; order Sporidiobolales; family Sporidiobolaceae; genus Rhodotorula; species Rhodotorula sp. CC01. The sequence goes on from JAKEZK010000029.1 coordinate 160,754, forward strand.
ATTCGCCGTCGAAGATGCCATCGCCATGCTCCGGCTAGAGGAGCTCTACATCGTCAGTCTCCCGCCCTTACTCCTGCTCCAAAATCGTCCTTCGTATCTGACATCTATGCGGCCTGTAGGAATCGTTCGAGATCAAGGACGTCAAGACTCTGCACGGAGACCACCTCTCGCGCGCAATCGGTCGTCTCGCCGGCCACGAAGGCAAGACCCGCTTCGTAATCGAGAACGCCTCGCGGACCCGGATCGTCCTCGCCGACACCAAGATTCACATCCTCGGCACGTTCAGCAACATCAAGGTCGCGCGGGATTCCATCTCGGCGTTGATCTTGGGTTCGCCCGCGGGCAAGGTCATGGGCAACTTGCGCATCTATGCGAGTCGCCAGCGCAGCCGAATGTGAACGGGGGCGGAACTTTTGTCGGAACGCCACTCCGTATTCCCTCATTCTTCATGTCTCGTCGCCACGTCCCGTCTGCTTCCTTCCTTCCTTCTTTATGAGTTTGGACTCTTTTTCTCCAGGTTTCGATAGATCGGGTGTTCTCGTAGTGTTGTAGGGTCCTCTTCTCCGTTCCTCTGTACAGCATGTTGCAGAGCCATTTCCCTTCCGCTCGTCGCCCACTTTCTACTCCGTAATTGGAAGAGGCTGGAGGATCGCGCGTCTGCTGTTTCTCAGTTTGCCCTACTAAATTTCCTGTCGTTCGCTCACATACCACATACAAGCCAAATTCGTCTTCTGCACTGCTTATGTTCGATTCCAGAACTGCTACATACACCTGAATCCAAGCGCAGTCAAGTTCGAAAGGCGTTCTCATGCGCTGACCTCGGCCTTGCGCGCCTCCCACTCACGACGGCCGACACTAGCCGGGTCAAAGTACGGAGTCTCGCCAACGACGACGGCGCGGTCCCCCTGGCGGTCCGCGTTGCCGAAGTCAAAGGTGGCGAGGTGGTTGACGACCTGTGCGTTGGTTGTTGGAAACGAGACGATCAGCCTTTTCGTACTGCGAATGCGAGCACATCTGAGGAGCGGGACATTGGACTCACAGAATTGTTCCAGATGGCGACGTCGTACTTTTTCCACTTGTACTTGACATGGTCCTCTGCGAAGATCGGCGAGAGAACGTCAGCTTAGAGGTCTTTTCTTTCTCGCCACCCAGGTCCACGAGAAAACTGTCAAAAGGAACGAATATAGGCACACTCACCGTGGTTCTCAATCTGGACGCGGAACAGGTATTCGAGCACGCTGCGGCTCTCCTCCTCCGAGAGCTCGTTGATCCGCTTTGTGAATGTCGGATTCACGTAGATGGCGCGGAGGCCGGTGACGGGATTGGTGCTGTTCAAGCAAGTCGACCGAGCCATGCCATACGTCAGCTACAGAGCTCGAGTGCAAATGGAGCACACTGGCAGGCATACCGGATGACGGGGTGCGAAGCCTGGAACGCGCCACCGGCGTTGAGCGGGCTCCCTCGCGGCTCGGTCCGGAGCTGGAAACCGTTCTGCGCTGCTTGTTGACGGAAGCGGTCGGCATCGTTGAGCGCCGTGAGACCCTCCAGGAACTTCTTGTAGCGCGGAGTGAGCCGGTCATAGGTATTGTAGTTCGAAGACCAGAGAGTGCTGCGGGACGTGCCAATCCACCGAAATGTCAACTTCTGACTCCTTCTTCGAGCAAACAGGCTGTCTGAAGTGTACTTACTCGCCGCCAGACTTGGGGATGGTGTGCTGCGAGTTGCGAGAGAAGATGAGTATCTGAAAAAAGGCCCAGTCGGTTTGAAAAGTCACGCACCATCTGCAGGATGGTGAAAAGTGCAGGTCTCGGCTCGAAAGCAACGTCCGTGTGCCACGCCCGGCTGCTAAGACCCTCGTGCTGGAAAGAGATTTGGCGGCCTTCGGCGTCGGCTTTGGCGTCGATTTTGCCGAGCGGGAGGCCGGTTTCGGTCAGCTTCTGCGTCGGGTGGCTGCGACATCGCTGGTAAGCTTTCATTTCCGTATCCAGGATATCATAGGGCGTTCTTACATGTGCAGAGTCGAGTCCTCCGGCTTGCCAGCGAGTTCGCCCAAGCGCAGGGCGAGACGTCCGATGTCTTCCTTCTGGAGGTCGTGCTGGTCCTGGAAGAAGACGACGCCGCGGTACGAGACTGTAGAAGGGTGGAAATCAGGACATCTTTCCACGAGAGAGTATAGTCGCAAAAGAGCTGCTTTAGACTTACTGAGAATGGCGAGGTCACGCAAAATCGCGTCGCCATCTTCCTTGGGCAGAGCCAAGATCTCCTTCAACCGCACGCCGGCGTGGAAGCGTTCTCCGAGAGCCGGCGTAAGCTCCTCGCGCGGGTACTGCGACTCGTTGAGCGCTCCGGAGAACTCGAGGGGCTTGACTTGCAGCTCGCCGTCGAAAAGCGAAGTCGACGCCTTCTTGGCGGTCTTCTCTCCCTGGCCGCGGAGCGACAGCGATTCGAGCGGCTGAGTGATCGTTTGTGCGACGGAAGGCATGCTTGGTTTTGGTTAAGGAGCAATAAAGCAGTTGCGGATGGAGGAGGGAGAGAGAAGCAAAGAGCACAAGCGAGGCCGTCCGTGTGCCAGTTCGTCAGGATATCGTGCGAGCCGGGTCGCCACTCCGGCCGGCAGCCGAAAAGGCCCCTTTTCTTGGGCTTGCGCGACTTTTGAGCAAGTGGCAGCACGCCAGCGCATCAAGGGGATGGCGCAAGAGGGAGCATGTCGTGATCCCGAGCGCTGCTGCGGAGTGGGACGCCACTTGTCCTTATGACCGCGGAGATGAGTCGATCATTCTTTATGTCTCTGGAAAGCAGCTTGGAACTCAGGACAGACTGATGACTGCAGAACATGCAAGGGAGGATGTAAGATATCATGAAAGCGAAACTCGGAGCGAGCACTCCCTTCTCTTGTGAGTTGCCCCCTGAGCGGCTCGGAGCGATTCGCTTCCGCGCCTACTTGAAATTTGATCGCCGCCTGGCCCGCGACAACTGCGCGCTCCTGCTGCTCGCGGGGAATCAAGTCGCCGGACCTCGAGTGCAGCTCGTGCAGCCCTTGCAAACCCTGCGCTGCTGCTGGAGACAACACACCCTTGCGCAATAGCTCCGAGCCTGTCTACCCGCTCTCGAACGTCGTCCGAGCGAGGCCGCCCTCGACCCATCTCGATAACTCGAGACTGACGGTCGCCTGCATCCGGACTCGTCGATAACTTGAAGCTGGGAACTGGGATGGAGCCCGCAAGCGGTAAACAGACCTCCAAGGCTAAGCCGGGGAGGAAACGCATAGCCTGTCAGGCCTGCAGCGCGAGTGAGTCTCTAGCCGCACCAAATCTTGGAACAGCGCTGCGAGTCGAGGGCTGGACCGGCCGCTTGCGCCCTCCAGCGTAAAGAGCCGCGCTCGTAGTATGTGACTGACCCTAATTCGCGCTCCTTGTCCGCCCGCAGACAAGCAGAAATGTGATGGTGCGTCGCCTGCGCTCTGTCGCTCAGACTTTTTCGGAGTGCCAAGAATATTGCCGTGTTGACATCGTCTCATCATCGTATCGCGCAGGAGCTGCGCGGCATCCTTGTCGGAGGTGTGAACTGTACAGCATCCCGTGCGAGTACCCGGACGGGCAAGTGCCCCGGACAGCTACGAGAACCGCGAGTCAAGAACCAGGTGCGCATGGCTCAACCTCGTGAGAGACGCTTGCATTGAACTCTATCGCTAACGATATGCCTGTCCTCACAGTCGCCAAAGCAAATGCGCCCGCCGGGGAAGGGATGGAAGGACTCGCAGCGGCGTGAGCTGATGCCGAGCCATCGCTCGACGACACCGCCAATACTGACTCTTACTTCTCGCACTGCGCGCCCGCGACAGAATCCGCGAGATGAGCGCAAGACTCGCCGCAATCGAGACCGGACTCGATGCAGATCGCCGCGCCGGAACCCGCCCCCTCGCTTCGACTTCCTCCTCACTGAACCTGCCCGAACATCCACCACTCACTCTCCCGAACGGCCAGCCCGAACAGGCTCGCGGCGCCACCGCCTCAACAGCACCGAGTCGCTCTGAACCAGTTGACATGCCCGTCGAGTCAAACCCGCTTCAGATGCTTGTTAGCACGATGGAACAAATGTCGCGCGACGAAGCGATCGACGCAGACGAACCGGCCGCGATGATGGTGACGGAGCCGAGCGCGGCGGACGCGGACCCGAACGGGCTGGGAGAAGCGGATGCGGCGTACGAGGAACACTTGGCGAGGTTGGCGAGGAACGAACCGAGGAGCGAGCGGCCGGACGCGTTCGCTCGTGGGCTCGTCACGCTCGAGGACGTGCAGACGGCATTCGCTTTGTGCGTATCACGACGGTCGAGAGACACATGCGCAACTTCGCATTCTGACAGGACTCGTGCGCTTGCAGCTACACCCAACGGATACAGCCGTGGATTCCCGTCATCGAACGGCGCGGACCGCTTGTCGTTCGCGACCGGAGTCCCTTCTTGTTTCACGTCATCCTGCTTGTCACCAACTGTGAGCTTGTTCTCTTGACCTTCCGCGGAGCTGGTGGTTGACGAGGGAGTTTGACAAACAGATTACAATACCTCGACGTCTGATCGTGCGCGGGAGGTTTACGCCGGCCTGACTCGCCTCGTCCACGAACTTCTCGTCTCGCACATTCTCGCGCCCGATCCTTCCATGTTTACGCGCGACATGATCCGCGCCCTCTTGCTGTTGTTGTACTACAAACCGGTCGAGACGGCGGCGTACACCAACCGCGGCGTCAAATCGATGGGTCGGATCGTGCATGCCTCGAAAGTCAATGCCCTCTCGTCCCTCATGATCCACTCGCTCGTCCAGCGCGCCGCGTCCTTCATTGCGATCCAGGAATCGCCGCGCCTACTCACGCCCGTGCTCGACCATCCGGATCTCGCCTCGCCCGCCGATCGCAAACGCGCCCTGGCCGAGTTCCGGTTGTGGTGCACCCTCGTTGCAGCCGATGCGCTCGGATCGTTGCAGAGCGGTCGATCAACCTGGACGGACCCGACCGCTGCGCTCAAAATCACCCGCCGCTTCGCCGCGCTTGCAGCGGACCCGACCGATGTCCGACGAGCAGCGATCCTTGAACTGTACAGCATCGTGACGGTCCCGACTTCTGCTCCCGCTGCGACGCACCCGGTACGCTACCGACTCGAGCACATTGTCCGTATCAACGCCCAGCTCGATTCGTGGAAGGCGTACTGGACCCCGATCCTCGCCGAGGCGCAGAAGCGTGGAGACCCGCTCGCGTACACGGTCGTGCAGACTTTGGCGCAATTCGTCATCCTGTCGGTCAACGGAGCAGTCTTCACGCGGTGGGATCTGGATCGGAAAAAGGAGCTCGAGGAAGGCAAGGAAGGGCGGCCGAAACTGACCAACAAGTACGTTGCCGCCTTCGCGACTCTCCCTGCGATGCCTTTTGCTTTGGTCCCTTTGAACTGACAGATTTCCCGCAACAGCGACTGGCAACATCTTCAGAGAGCAGCGGAAGCAGCCGACGCGGCCATCTTCATCGTTTCGACTGAAGCGACCGCAACTGGACATCCCTTACGTGAATACGTTTGGCCAGCGCCGGTCAACGGATACCGTGCGGCGCTGCACGTTGACCCCCGCATCACGGAGGACTTCAAGACTGCTCTCGATACCATGACCTGCATCGTGAGCTCGGCCTTCAGAACCTGCCCAATTGCGGTCAATGCTGACAACCGCGGGTCCTTCCTTTTCCCAGGCCTTTGTTTATTCCCTCCTCTTCCTCGTCCGCATGGCGTCAGCCGGCCTCGTCACCTGCGATCTCCAGATTCGGAAATCGGAGTACGCCGGAGGATGCGATCTCAGCGCACCTCAGCCGCTTGCGACGGGCCAGAAACTGCCTCGGCTTCTCGAGTTGGGCGCCGCGTTCCTGAACGGCATCGCACCGAACCCGGATCACCCGGCTCGTCGTCACGCCCTCCTCGTCGAAATGATCTTGCGCGTCGGCCTCAGCGCGACGACGCCTCAAGCCTCTGCGGGCTCACCCGCTTCGTCTGCCCCGCGGCAATCCCCCGGAGCTTCTTCCCTTTCGGCTCACCCGCAATTCTCCCACCCGCTCCCGGACCGCGCGAATGGCAGCAGCGCTGCGAATGGGCAGCCTTCCGTGACCTATCTGCCTTCGCCTTCTGCCACGACGGGTCGACCACCCGCCGCCTCGTTCGATTCCTGGCTGTGGGATACGACGACGCCGACCACCGGCACAGTCTCTGGACCGCTCCGCATGCAAGACGGATCATTCGTCATGCCGGATCTCACCATCTCGAGCTCGGCCGGAGGCGCACCGCCGTCCACCGCAGCTCCTTTACCGCCTTCGCTCAACGCGCCGTTTGGATCCGGCTCGCGGGCATCGACGTCTGCGATGGACGCCACTGCGACTGCTGCCTCTGCAGGGCGCAAAGGCGACGCCGCGCAAGCGATGGCGTCCTTGCTGTCTGAAGTCAACCCGTTCCTCGATGACTTTTGTGCGTTCTCTTTACGTCCATACGTTCCGACTGACCCGCTGACAGACCTTTCGTGTTTCTCTATACGGCAGACGCGACGCAGCCCGCAATAGGCTCGCATGCGTTCAACGACGACTTTGGACTCGGACTCGGCAGTCTCACGGCCGATGCAGGAGGACTAAGCAACCTCGAGTGGGCGGCACTTGGTTCGCCGGATCCGAACAGCGTCGCAAGTCTGGGTATAGGTGCTGTCCCTGGAGAGACGCCAGTTGTGACTCCGAATTGGCAGTGAAGCCCTTGCAAATATCTTTGTACCTAGGCGCGTCGGTCGAAGAGAAAAAATGGGGTTGCACATGTACGTTGGAATACAACATGGGGGTACGGCAAACATGAAAAGTCGTTACAAGAACAGGCCGGCGACTCAGCCCTCGTCTTCCGGTATCCGGAACGTCGAGGAAAACATGGCCTCGTCGGCGAGATGCACGGCAACGGTGTCGTAGACATGCAAGAGTAGATGGGGGAAGCGGGCGGTGAAGTAGGTGAGGAAGCCGCCGGGGAGGTCGCCCAGCGCCCGCCGGACGTTTTCGGGCAAGTCTTGGTAGTGGTGTTTCTGCGCTCAAAGTACCCCGTCAGCCGGCCTAGTCGTTGAGTCAGTCAGCTGCGTCCCGGAGACTGACCTTGTTACGCAGAACTCGAAGCAGATCGCGGACGCTCGATCCATCATACTTGCGATACTTGCCCAAGTTGTCGAGGAACGTCCGATCGAGTGCCTTTTGCCAATCGTCGCCGACGATTGACCGCGAGCGTTTCTCTAGCGTGATGAGAGTCGGAGCGGGCGGATCGCGTTCCATGATCTCGAAGCGATCAGAGGCGTCGCAGAGGAAGAGAAGACGCTTCTGGGCATTCCAGAAGAAGGGATGCAGAAGGACTGCATCGGCCGTCGGTCTGGCGGGGCAGGATTATTCAGTTATCACACGCGCGAAAATGTGGTCAAAGGACGCCCGCGTCACTCACCGTCCCCGTGGATCAGTCGCGACCATGCGCAGGATCAGATCCTGTACCTCGACTGCCTCCTCGCCCAAGCCGTCGAGCCGGTCGAGACTCGCCTTGCCCTGCAAGATGTTCATCTCGCGCTCGTATCGCCCTCCGAATGGGTGCTCTCCGCCCGTCAGGAGGAAGTAGAAGATGCACCCGAGCGAGAAGATATCGATAGAGCGGGTCAAGCGCATGCTCGGATCGGTCGAAGTCACGCCCGCCAAGGTGCTCGAAGAACCGCCCGACCCAGTGCTGCCGGACAGGCTCGCGAGACCAGAGGCGCCGTTCGCAGTCTCGTTCGGATCGACGAGCCCGCGCAAAACCTCTGGTGCTCGGTAGCCGAACGAGCCTGCGGCGTGGTTCATCGTTTGCTGGAACGACGACTCGTCGACGTCGAGCTTTTTGCAGAGGCCAAAGTCGGAGATGAGCATGCGCAACCCCGGCTGGCCTCGCTTGGCGGTCGAGACGAGAATGTTCTGCGGCTTGATATCGCGATGTACGATCTTGAGCGAGTGGAGATGGCGTAGACCGGACGCGATCTGCTTCAGAGCCTTTTTCGGGTCGAGCTGAGCGACGAGCTCGGGATAGGTCGCCGGCTGATCGATGAGGTCGAACAGGGAGGCGGGGCAAAGCTCGAGGGCGATGTACAGGAAAGTGTCGCGTTGTTCTTTGCAGAAGTAGCGGATCACGTGCGGGTGGTCGTCCGACTCTTGGAGCAAGTTGACTTCGTGCGTTGCGATCGTGACAAAGTCCTTCAGGAGGCGCTTGACCGCGACAGCGCGGCCTTGGAACTCGCCGCGTAGCACAACGGTGCCGTGCGATCCATAGCCTGAGGAGCGCGGGAGGGGTATCAGCATGGATGGTCCTCTCGATCGAAGGAGGAGTCCCACGAAGCTTACCGAGGATGGTCTCGGAGACAGAAAGCCCGTTCCCGAATTGCGAGTCGTCGCGTGTAGAGGCAACAGCATTCGTGGCCGCCCCGACCTGAGTACTCTTGGGCGCCGCCCCGTCCGCTCGTTCTCCATCCACGCCATGACCACTCCGATCGACCTGAGCGCTCATTTCGCCATCCCCGTCGCGCGTATCCCGCTCGCTGAGCGTAATGCCCTCGAGGAGGTCACGATCATCGCCAAGCTCGTCTCCCGGACCGGCAGCGCCGTCCTTCGGTTTCTTCTTCTTTGCGCCTCGTCTGCGTCGATTCCGTTTTCGAGGTGGTGTACCTGGACCGGCAGCACCGTCGAATGCGCCCGAGTCCGAATCGCCATCGTCGCCATCGCCGTTGCTTTGAGTGGACGGGCCAGTCTTGGCTAGAGACGCTGGAGGGGCAAACTCGACTGCGCCATCGATTGGGGGTACGGCAGGGGGGAGTGGCGGGAGCTCTTTCGAGACGGAAGAAATGGCCGCGGCCGGCATCAGCGACACCGATGAGGAGCGTCGACGAACTGCGGTCGGCCGATCGCTCCTCGTCGGCGTCGGCGGCGACGATGGCGACCTATTTCTTGACTTTGGCGTCTCACGCGCTGCACCATCACCGGAGCTCTGCTTGATACCAGCAGACTCCTTGGGGGACGAGGTCGACACCCCGTTCGAGTAGCGGATCTTGCTCGGTGGCGCCGATGCCGTCTTGCGGATCTTGGTCCACCACCAGATGGCCAAGACGACAAGGAGCACCCCAACCGTGAGCTTGCCGCTGCTCTTCTCCCCTTGACCGCTCAGTTCCCGCACCGAAGACTCGTAGAACCTGGACAGGAGCGTCGACGATCCCGGCAGGTGCGGAGAGCGACGGTGAGGCGCTTGCGGAGAATCATTCCTGCCGCCACCGTGAGGGCTCGAAGGGGAAGGCTTCTTCGAGTCGCCGGCGACGTCGTTTCCACCTTCGATCAAAAGCGGTTCGGGCGAGCCCGGGTCGAGAGTCGCGTCGATACCGATCGGGGATGGAGGTGGAGGATGCAGCAAGCGGTGTCGGCCGATCAGGCAATCGAGACCGCGGCAAGGTTTTGAAGAAGGCGGAGCCTCTCCTTCGCCCTCTCCTCCAACCCGAGGAGAGTGCTCTCCGTCGGCGTCGCACGCGGCATCGCCCTCCCCTTGCGCGATCTCGGCGACCTGCGCAAAGGGCACGAGTGGGAATCGATCCCTGCTCATCGCAAAGAGCTCGCCACCTTTCGAGCCGGCGACGCCCTGACCCTGATCGGCCGGGGGTGGGACGCGCCCGACAAAGGTCGCGGCTGGTTCGCGCTGCAGGAGCGCGAAATCGAGAGGCAGGTCGGGGACGAGGAGCGGATGCGGCTGCTCAAACATGATGGGGTGCCGTTCGTCCCTGTCGTTTTCGGACGGGTCCACGGACGACGAGGATGAGGAAACTTCGGATGCGTCCGGAACGAGAACGTCGAACACGCTGACGACGGGGGCTTCAAAGTCGATCGTCCAAAAGATGCCGGGTTTGCCTGCCCGGAAGCAGACGAGCGAGCCATCGTGCATCGGTTGCAGGTATAGAGAGTCGGGTGTGCGTGTCCATGTAGCTTGGGAGAGGTGCTCTCCCGAAGTGCCAGAGGTGACGGGCGCAACGTGGGGAAGCGTCGACGAGCTGTAAGTCGTGTAGGAAAGGGTCTGCAGCGGCTGCGACGAGGTCGTGTCGTAGATGGAGAGGTGGTACTCTGTGGCATTACAACATGTCAGCTTCAACGGAGAGGTATCCCCGCGAGACAGACACGGAAACGGACCGGTCCGAGCCATGTAGAGCAGATCCTGTGGTCGCATGGCAATGTCGTCCTCACAGTCCTGCTCGGCCGATTTGGCTGCCCCTCCCGTCAGCAGCTCGTCCGCCTCGTCCCACTCGCACCATCCGGCGCTGCTGCCAAACACTCCGACGAGTCGACCCGTCTTCAAGTCGACGCCCACGAACTTGGTGTTTTTGCTCGCGCTGAACATGCGGCTTGCGTCTCCCGGGAAGCGGAACGGCGAGAGGTTGACGAGCTCTTGCATCGAGAGCGGAAGCTTGTCCAGTCCGCCGGACGAGCGCGAGTAGACGTAGATGTCTCCATCGCCGGTCGGTTCGATAATGTATTGCTCATCGTCGTCGTCTTCCAAAGCGGGAGCGATTCCGGTCTCGTTGCTTGCGGTGGCGTTGGTGACGGCTCGCCTGCGACGACTCGCGCTCTTGACGAGCGGGCCTCCGACGGCGGCGCCTGCACTCGACCTCCTCTGGCGTTCGTGCCCTGACCCTCGGCCGACTCCGCTCAACGCGACGCCGCCGTCGTCGTGCAGCGTCCACCTCCACTGGCCCGTCTCTCGCTCGAGCGCGTGTACCTGGCCGTCGACCGTGATGGCAATCACGAGCGGCGACAGTTCGAACCCTCCCAGTTCTCCGCTGCGATTCGGTACCTCCTCCTCTGCCTCTGAGTTTGGCGCTTCGTGCTCCGCGAGCGTACGTTGCCGCGTTGGCGGTAGTGCATTGAATCGGACTCCTCGGATAGCCTCTGGCAGGGGCGCAACATGAGCGCCGGACGTCCTCCTTGATCGCCTTCGCAGCGGATCAGCATCGGTCCTCGCCCTGAGGTGGTCCGGCAGCAAGTCGGACTCGACGGAGACTTGTCCCTGGGGTCTCTGTGCGAGCGCACCGGGTTCCGAGAGCTGTGCGGCTTGTGCGAGGCGATGCGGCGAACCGAGGACAATCAGCCAGAGTGCGAAGAGCCACGCGAGCGACTTTGGCGTGTAGGCTGGTGAGGGCGGCATGGCCAGGGAGGCAGAACTCCCTGGAAGTAGTCTCTCGGTCGTCCCCTCGTATCGTCAGAGGCTCGCTATGACTGTCGAAAGTCGTGTGAACCTTCGGCAAATTGGCGTGCGGGTGCCAAAAAAAACTGGCAGAAAGTCCCTCTCTCTGCAGATCATTTCTGCCGTACGGGTGTCCCTATAGGAGCCTCACTATACTCGCATGAAAAACAGCTCAGATCCGGCTACAAAGCTGCGCGTACCAACCGGTTCTTTTCTTTGCGTTGCGGAGTGCATGCATGCGACTTGCACTCAAATGCAGCAAAGTGTAATGATGGCGCAAATGTAGCAAAGCGTAATTGAGATTACACTGCCTCGATTACCCCGCATGGAGAAGTCCGGCGTGAAAAACGAAGGCCGTCGTCGTCATGGAGTCTCGCGGAGTCTCGTTCTCGCCTCGCTCACGTTAACCTCGGTCGTTCTACGCTCTGTTCCACTCCCAACACTCTCCAAGAGCTACCCTTGCACCGACCACACCCGTGAGTTCAAGTCCGGCTGGCTTTCTCCTCGGTAGGGACGGATTCGTTCTGACGTCCTTCTTTTCGTCCGACGGTCTTCGTGAAAAGCCAAACGCTCAGTCAAAACACCAAGAATGTCGGACGACAAGGTCATCACCGCTTACCCCAACTATGCCCCGAGGAAGGTGCGTTGATCTGCCGGACCTCTTCACGAGCTGCGCGACTGCTGACCCTCCTTTCAACTCGTCCTGCCCAAAAACCAGTTCACTCAGTCCCTTCCGGGCTCGGATGCCGACATGGAGCCGCTCGCTGAGCACACCAAGGTGAGCCTTGAGACCGACGAAAGCGCGGGACGATCGCAGCTGAACCGACTTTTTTTCTCGCCCTTCTCAGGTCGAGCGCTGGCACCGCGGCGAGCCCCGCCTCGAGGAGTACGTCGGTTCGAACAAGCTCAAGGACAAGAAGGCCCTGATCACTGGCGGCGACTCGGGTATTGGCCGGACCGTCGCCGTCTTTTTTGCTCGCGAGGGTGCGGACGTCACCATCAACTACCTCCCGGAGGAGGAGAAGGAGTGCGTCCTCGCGTCTTCTGACCCCCCTTTCGCCCATGCTCCCTGACCGTGGCTGACCTTCCTTGATCCTTTAGCGCCCAGAAGACGAAGGAACTCGTCGAGCAGGCTGGCCGAAAGTGCCTGCTTGTCCCGGGAGACCTCATGACGCAGGAGTTCCGCGACAAGCTCGTCGCCGAGCACATGAAGGAGTACGGCGCGCTCGACATCCTTGTCAACAAGTGCGTATTTGCTCACGACTTTGGTGTCTCCGAGCTGGCGGCCACGAAGACAAGACTTTCGCAACGACAAACTGATCTAGCGAGGTGAACCTCTGCAGCGCTTCGAAGCAGATCCAGTGCAAGGACCTCGCCGACATTGACGTACGTTTTTAGACCAAGGCATTCTCCAAGTTCTCTCGCCTTTCGGCTGACCAAGACCGTCTCCCCTCGTACAGATGAAGAACGTCGAGTCGACTTTCCAATCGAACATCATCGCCTACATCGGTCTCGCCAAGTTCGTCTCTTCCCCTTTTCGACTCGCTTTTACAAGTCCACGATGCTCACCTTGCTCGGTTCGCTTCTATAGGGCCGCCCTCCCGCACATGAAGCGCGGAGACGTCATCATCAACACCACCTCGGTCACCGCAGAGAAGGGATCCGCCGGCATGCTCGACTACGTAAGCTCACACCTCTTCCCTTCAGGCAACTCGCACGTAATCATTGACTGACGTTCCGTCTGAACCGCCCGCAGTCCGCCACCAAGGGAGCGATCACGACTTTCACAAAGTCGCTCGCTCTGCAGCTCGCGCCGAAGGCGATCCGCGTCGTCGGTGTCGCGCCCGGACCGGTCTTTACGCCCCTGCAACCCGCGTCGAGGAGCGAGGACCAGATGGACAACTGGGGTGTCGGTGACAGTGAGCTTCCTCCTCTCCTTACGAATGTTCGTGTTCGTCTCCTGGATCCGGTCGCTCACGCGTACTCGCGTGCAGTTCCCCTTCACGGCCGTGTCGGTCAGCCGGCCGAGCTCGGCGAGTCGTACGTCTACCTCGCGACGAGCAACTTGACGACCGGACAGATTGTCCACCCCAACTCGGGGTAAGTCGCTTCTTCTTCTCATTTCCGGCAAAGTAGCGAGGAGCTGACAAAATTTCCGCTGTTCTGCGCCTTGCAGCCAGTACTTTGCTTAGACTTAGTATTGCCTCAGCTCTGTATATTCTTTTTGCTTTCTTCAATCCCATTCGAGAGGAGAGACGGAACGGAGACATTCGTTACGTGGGGAGCAAAACTACGGCGAAAAGGCGCACGAGAAGTGTCACCGTTTCTCCTTGGGATCACGATAGACCCCGACCTCCTGCCGCTTACCCCTCCACACCTCGTAATCCTCCGCCGAGAAGCCGACACAGCGCAGAACGAGGAAGGAAATGCGCGGCTTGATGTCGGTGACCTCCAATTCCGTCCACAGATCCACCTTTGACGCTTCCGTACGGTCCTTCGAGTACGTCGGAAGCTTCTACCCCCAGCTCCTGAGCATGGTTTGGTCGTTGTCCCGCGCGGGCCCGTCGTCAATGAGCGCTTCGACCGCACGCCGAATGCTCTCGTGCACGTTCGCCGTCGCGCCGGCGCCGGACGGGAGTTGGAGCGCGCGTTCGCCCGATTCGTCGTACACGAGCTCGTACAGTCCCCTGTAGACCCACTTCTTGGTGGCTTTTTTGACGAAAACGTTAGTGGGCACCTTTTCCCCGGCCGCTGCCCTGCTCGCGCCCATACTCGACAGCTTCATGGAATTTGGCACAATATGCGTCGTTCGTGATGATAACGAGGGGTTCACCAAGGGCGTCGGGTCCGGGATCGCAGATATTGAGCTCCGGTTTAAGCGCGATAAAACGTTGACTGCGGAAATAGGTTTTCCCCACCGAGCCCCTGTTGATGGTATATTGCTTATTGGTTTCGAGTTCCTCACGGTCAAAGGCACGGTCCTCGACGGAGTGCGCGGGGAGATTGAAAGGCTTGTCGAGGCTCGGAAGGTTGATACGCGGAAGAACATGGCGTATGAGCTTCGAGGGGGTGATAGGCGATGGCGCTTCCCTGAAGATGCGGGGGCTGGTTGGGGCTAGAAGCAGCTGGGAAAGCGGCACCGAGATACAATATGGAGTCAGTGGGCAGGCCGGAAAGGAGTCCGACGCGAGAGGGGACGAAATTCGTACCTGCTTAGCTCTCTTCGGCGGCTTGGGCGGAGTTGCGGCGGACTCGTCAAAGTCCGGAGCTCTCACAGCAGTGCCGACGTTCCCGCTAGAGCCCGAAGCCTGCCGACCGAAACACTCTGGTCAGCCCCGAAAATCCGATTTGATAGACCCCTTTCACTCGCTCACCTGCGTCGATACGGGCAACGGCGCGAACCGTGTCCTTCCTTCCGAGGACGAGTTGGCACGCTCGTCGCTCTCGCCCGGCAGAGTGCTCGCGGCTGGGAGAACTGATCGAGGGCTCGCTTTCGCGCGCGAGGATCGCCGAAGTGGAGTCGCCGTTGACATTGCGGGAGTCGGTGCGGCATCTTCCGTTCCGGTTTTTGCATCGACAGAGGGCGGATTAGGGCGACTTTCTGCACGCGCCGCCATATCGCCTGCACCCGCCGCGACATCGCCTGCACCCGCCGCGGCAACGGTTCCTCCGGTCGAGGGAAGCGATTCCGTACCGCCGGTCGTCTTTCCGTCGGCGGCAGGGTGAACGTCCTCAACGAAAGGCGTCGAAGAGGCACTGCGGGTCGCAGGGACAGGTGTCGACGTTGGCATCGTGCCGGCGTGCGAGGTAACAGCTATCAGCGCTCCTGTTTGCATCGTTGCGATCGTACGAATGCCACCATATCACTCACCATGTCGGCTCTGAAGCACCGAGTTGGCGTGCGGCGAGGAGATGTCGGTGAGAGGCGGAAAAACGCCCGCTGGAGTCGCTGCTTGTCCAGCTGCCGGCGCCGCGTTCGCATTCGCGGTTTCTGCGAGTCGCTCACTGCGGGTGGACGAAGAGCCACGAATTAGCCATCGCAGCTCTAGTGCGAGAACGGTGCCAGGCTACTCACCGGACCGCAAGCTCGAGCCACGAAAGTCACTGTTCCACCGCGGCGACGCATCCAAAGTCGTCCGTGATCGCGGTTCGCCGGAGGACGGTCATGACGAGCTTGATGCCCGCTTCGCCCGGCTCCACCGCGTCGCGACGACTTTTGCGCGTTTGTCCGAAATGGGCGACGAGTGCTTTCTGTACGTCCGACCAACGGGGCGCTTCCAAGTTGACGAACGGTAGGAAAACCGCGAGACCGCGAGGGAGGTCGACGGCGCTTGTGAGGCAAGCGAAGGACTCGACCGTGTCTTTGCAAGCGGAGACTGTGTGAAGGGGCGTCGTGTCAGCGTCATCACCTGTGAGTGACAGCTGAGCGAGGATGCGTGAAGCCGCACTCGCGCTAACATCTGCACGCGAGTACTTACTCGGTAGATCCATCGCTTCTAGTCTACACGATGTCGCGTACTGAGCCAGGCTTTAGCAAGAGGGAGCTCGCGGACATGGATCGTGAGCTCCGCGGAAGTGCACGCGCCTCCTCAGAGAATCACGTGACAGGCACAAAACTGTAAGTACCGTAAGCTAGTAAGCTGTCAAGGTCACCACAACGCACTCAACGAGACGCATGGAAAGCAGACTCAAGGCGTGTGCTTGGATGTTCTTCCTGCGCAGGAACGACGGAAATCTTCGCTGACGGCGTCCCATTTGACTCCATGCGATCGTTTACATAGGTACACAGGTGGACGCTACTTTTTAGGACGTTCCCGCGGCGCCGCCTTCCACACCTTGAAGTCCGCCTGGTCGAATCCGAAACATTTGAGGACAAGGAAGGGGATGCTCGGCTTGATCTTGCCCGACTCGAGCTCTTCCCAAAGCTGTTCCGGCGTTGTTTGGAGCTTGGGACCTGTCTTAGGGGGGACGTAATCCTTGGGGATGTGTGGGAGACGCCATCCCCATGCGCGGAGTAGCTGAAAATTGTTTCCGGGCGCCTTGTCCTTGAGGCGAGATTCGAGGAGACCTTGGAAGTACCGGTCGATCCGCGACGAAGCTCCGGGACCATACGGGAGCTGCAGGGCATTCACAAGCGTCCCATCGTAAGCAAGGTCGTAAATTTTTCTGTATGTCCATTGACCGTCATGGTTCGAGAGGAAGACGTGCGATCCGCCTCGCGACTTCGACTCGCCCTCTCCCACTGTTCGCTCGGCGAGCAACGCATTCTTGTATTTGAGCATCTTGTTGTACTTGGGCTTGTCGTTGTTCTTGGGCTTCTTGGCCTCGTAGGACAGTATGATGATAGGCTCGCCGACGGCAGCAATTCCCGGCAGGCAAATGTTACTGTCCATCTGAAGCGTCAGATGGTCGCGAGACGAATTGTAGATCGTCGGACCGGTCTTTCCGTATTTTGGACGAGTGCCCCTGTTGATTGCTTCTTGTTCTGAGCCACCGAGCTGATAGCGAGTGAAGGGTATGTTGTTTGGCGCATTCGAAGCGTCGAACGACGACGCGAGCTCGGGAAGCTGAGCCATCGGCAACATTGTCGCAATTCCACGCCCGGTTTCCGTTGACTGGCTGATAGCGGGCCGAGCAGGGTTGGCAGCAGTCGGGGCGACAGCGGTCATCGATGCTGTTACCGCGCCCCGAGGGGGACCCGCTTGGACGGCCGACGCTGCGCTCCGAGCGAAACCCGGCTGCGCGGCGCCTGCTCGATGCGCTGCAGGAATAGTCGTAGCTGACGTAGCAAGAGGGCTCGCGCACGATGTCGCCGGCGTTGGAGTGGAAATTGTCGACGCCTGCTTCGACGTTGGGCCCGAACTCGTCGCGGCCGAGGTCGTCTCCGCAGCAGCCGCAGCCGATTGAGGGGCGGTCGGAGGGGTACCCGCAAATAGTCGAATCGATCCGCGTGACGGGTCAAAGCCACTTCCCGCATCCTGGACAGCGGTTGATGGCTGCAAAGTCGATGTCGTCAAGTCTGGGCGAGCGCGTCTGGGAAGAGGAAACGGAAACATACGGTTGCTGCGTCGGTTCGAGGCTTCTTGCTTGTCGGGACATCCGGCGTCTTCTCACCATCTTCGGGCTGCTTCCGCTTGTCCGGCTGACGGCTGCCCTTCTCGAAGGCCGCTTCTTCTTCTTCGGACGAGCTTCAAGCGCTTGTAAAGTCGGTTTGCATGCGCGCACGGACGCGCGAACGATTTTGCGAGCTCGTGTTCGGACCGCGTACAGGTCGTCGTCGTCCGTGTCTTCCTCCGCCTCCTCCTCCGTGTCTTTTTCCTCCTCCTCTCCCGACGACATGACTTCTCGGTAGTTAGGTCGAGAGACGAGTCCAGCTCGACGTCGAGTCACACGAGGGCCTGTGTCGCTGGCGGCGTTGCTTGCAACGGCGGGCGACGCCGTAGAAGCCGCGGCCCGGCGGGGCTTACGGCCACGCAGCAGGCCACGCAGCAAATGCGCCGTGCGCGGTGCTTCTGAGAAGCTATCGTACTGCTCCCCGTCTTCAAGGTCTCGCTTGGGCGTAGGCTCTGTGGAGGGCGCGCTTGCTCGGCGACGGAATGACTCAGGCGAGAAGCTATTGTCGTTATGTGCGGGTCCGTCGGCCATGTCGTGTCGTGGTCGTAGTTGTTGAAAAGCGAGGGCGCAGAGTCGGGCACGAGAGTAGCACACTGGCCATTAGCGTAGTGCGAGAAGGCCGATGCAAAATCGGTTTCGGAAGTCGACGGCGGCGTCGGCAAAAGCGGTGCCGCCGAGGCTTGAGGTGTGGGAGGCTTGGCAGTCGCGAGCGCAGTCGAGGTCGCGAGCCGGCTGCAGCATTTCCGGTCGACTTCGCAGCAGTGGCGAATGCGGCGGTGCGATCCCTAAGGCGTAGAGGATATTAAAAATCACTCGTGGTGCAGCTATAATGGAACGGTTACGCACATCACGGCTCTTTGCAAGCGCGAGAGCAGGATTTCCGCTGCTTCCGACCTCATGGGGTCCTGCGGATCCCGTTCGTCTTGCGTAGGACGTCCATCACGCGAGCAAATCCCAGACGACCGGGATCGACCGCCTCGCGCCTGCTTTTGTCGGTCGTCCCGAAATGCGCGAGAAGGGCCTTGAGCACGACGGGCCATGCGACGGACGTCGAAACCACGAGAGGGTCGAAGACGGCCGTCGACGAGGTCACCACGTAGGCATCTCGTTGCGGATCGGCAGCGCGATAGCTCTCGAAAGCAGATTCGAGATGCTGGAAGGCGCCTTGCGTGATCTCGTGCTCTGCGACTGCATCACGATAAGGGGTCAGCGGGAGAGAAGTGGGGAACACGTCTCGAAAAAGGATGCTCACGCGTCGGGTCGCCTGGGGCAGCCATCCTGCAAGCCGTAGTCGCAGCACGCTATACGGCGGAAGAAAACACGCAACAAGAAGCAGAGGTATGTGAGGACGGAGGAAGAGGATTTCATCTCGATCTTCTTCATTCCTCCGTGCGATCACACCGCTCGGCGGACGGCGATCCGAGCTGCGGCGGGACGTGCGCGGGCCATGCTACATATACTGAGAGCGGCACGCAGAAGTAAGAGCAAATCCAGCACTGGTTTCTGCGCCTTATTCTACCGGCTTGATCCGAAATTGACTTTCACGGCAGCATGTGCATGAGGCCAGCACAGCCGACGAGCGCCAGCTACATGCCATGATCTCCGATTGCCGATTGAACGGAGCCCAGGCCTTCAGAAGCGCCACGTACAGGCTGCGGTCGGAGGCGGACGTCGGCGCTTTGACCGCCTTCTTTTGCGCTGCGGCCAGGTCCGCCGCTCCGCACACGTGCGTGGTTGACGGACCGATCAAAAATCCTCCTGCGCTGACTCCTCTCCGTCGCGCGACCCTCGGCGCTCACCATGCTCCGTCGCTGTCCGCGTCCGGTCCCTCGCTCTCGTGAATCCGCTGCTGCTGGTTCTGCTTTTGCCCAGGCTGCTGCTGCTTTTTCGGATTCGCTAATATATCACGCTCGCTACACAATCTACCCGGCTGCGCCATCGACCCTCCGTGTCCGCCCGCTGATCCCGCTCAGGCCTAATTGATGTCCTCTGTGGTCGATTCCTCCACAAGGGTACGTCGCCAGCAGGTGGAAACCGGAAAGCGAATGAATCCAATCTGACTGTCCAATTCGCAGACCCCCTCGGCCGCCGATCGCCGTTATGCGCACCCCGGAGGCGCACCGTATGCCGCTGCTCGCAGTCCTCGTCTCAGCCGACCGAAGAAGGCACTGATCGCGCTCGCAGCCCTAGCTGTGCTGCTGGTGCGTACTCGAAGACAGCAGAAAGGAAGCTTGGCTGATTGATGAACTCAATCCCAGGTGGTCATCATCCCGCCGTCGGTCACATTGACGCGCAAACATAATGAAGAAGGAACGCTCGCTCAGGCAGCCGAGATTGGATACACCACGGTCATTGCCGGCACGAGCACCTTCATTCAGACTCGCACCGCTTCCATCATAACGCGGTCGGCCGTCTCGACAAATACAGACGGTCGGGTCTCGACCTTCGTCGAGAGAGTGACTTTACCAGTCGTCACCGTCTCGGCAACAGCCCTCGAATCCGCCGTTCAACCGCATTTCGAGACTGTCACTGTCAACGGCGAAGTCATCATTGAGGCTACGTCGACAAGTTTCATTCCTGCTGCGAGAGCCGCGGTAGTCACTCGGACGGATTTAGCCGGTGAGGTCATCCTCTCTTTGCACAGAGGTGCTCGTGACTGACTTGCAAACGTTGTCAGCTCCCGAAGTTGTCGCGACCGTCGTGCAGACTTCCTATGCGGATGTCACCGTGATCGGGTAAAGCGCGATTAGCAAGTGGAAATGCGCCCGACTGCGACTGATCCTCTTCTCGCCCTTGTTTCCATTCACAGATCAAGCACGACGACCTCTACTCAACCGGAAAGCACTACCACTAGTGCAGTCGATGTAACGACGAGCTCGACGTGAGCTTTTCCGAGCATACTCTTTCCGCTGACAGGGAAGAAAGGCTGACTTTGCCATGCTATAGGACTTCGCTGTCGCCAACGACTACTTCCGAGTCATCGACTTCCGTTATAGTTCCGCCCACTAGCTCCACGAGTGATGTGACGACGACAACGACGTCGACTACGACCCTCTCGACCACCTCGACAACCACAGAGAGCAGCACAACGTCCACGACTTCTGACAGTTCATCCGAGACTACTACTACTTCAAGCCGCACTACGTCGGTCACGACATCTTCATCGACAACCTCGTGAGCCGAAGAACGATCAGGAGTATGCTGAAGATTCGGCTAACAATACAGCTTGCAGATTCGTGTTTCCGAGTTGCGTTCCAGGCCTTCCGGACTTCCTCGGAGGCTGTCCAGATTCGACCACTCGTAGCACGACCACGACGAGGTCAGTATTTCTTCGTTTTGGCGCGATGTCTGCCGGACGAAATTGACCCGTCTGGTCTCTCAGCTCTTCTTCTTCTTCCACATCAGCGACGGCGGAACCAGCTTCAACAACCGTCAGACCTTGTATTCCCGGTCTCCCGCTCGGCCTCGGGGGCTGCCCTCGCCCGACGACAATCACAACTGCAGAGACCACAACACCTGCCCCGGTTACGAGAACGTCGACCCCCTTACTGCCGTGTATCCCGGGCCTGCCGGTCAGACTCGGAGGTTGTCCCGAGACAACGACGACGACGACGACTACAACAACGCAGACTCCCTCCTCGACGACGACGACTTCAGAGCGCACGCGGACAACTACGACACCGTTCAGCACCAGCAGCACTTCATCAGCATCGGGATCGACTCGCTCTCCGTCGGCCACCATCTCTCTTCCGATCTGCATTCCGGGATTGCCCGTTCGCCTCGGAGGATGCCCGCCTCGGACGAGCACGTCCACTCTTGAAGAGAGTACTCGGACGACCACGAGCACCTCGCAAGAGAGCACTCGGCCTCCAGTCTTTTCTTCGTCGACCAGTGTGTCTCCTTCGATCTGCATTCCTGGCCTTCCAGTCCGCCTCGGAGGATGCCCGCCTCCCACGTCCACAAGTACTTTGCAAGAGAGTATTCGGACTCCCATCTTCCCTTCCCCGACTACGCCTCCGGAAGCTTGCATCCCGGGCTTACCTCCAGCTCGCGGAGGTTGCCCGCCGGAGGAGGAGGAATCTTCGACTATCACGAGGAGGTGAATGACTAGGCGCATACAGAAACTTTGCGAGATGTTAGCACTTACGCCTTATTTATGTAGTACCACGACGACGCGCACGCGAGAATCCTCGACAACCGATTCCACCACGAGCAGCGAGTTCTGCACTCCCGGCGTTCCAGTCTGGCGCGGCGGCTGCGCCACAACTTCTTTCGTTACCTCGACCCGCACGTCAAGTGCGACAGAGACATCCGACCGCACGCCTCCTGGTCGACCGGATCTGCCAACGCGGACCTCGAGTGAGACGTCGACCAGTGCGGAGGAGACTATCAGGTCAGCGACTGTTGCTCGCTCAGTGCCTCACAGACTACTGACACTCTGGAGAACTATAGTACGACGACTACCACCCGCACACAAGAAGGTCCGACGACAGAGTCGACAACAAGCAGCGCATCGTGTATTCCCGGCATCCCTGTCTGGCGCGGTGGCTGCCCGACGACTACTTTCGAGACTTCGTCACCAGAGTCAACCTCAACAACGACTTCGGATCGGATTCCTCCTGGTAGACCAGACCTGCCGACGCGAACCTCGAGTGAAGCGACTTCGACCTCGTCGGTGGGCGAGGAACCTGCGAGTTCTTCCTCCACCAGGGTTGAGGAGAGCGACGCTCCTACGTCGACGAGCAGCGGGTTCCCCACACATATGTCGGAAGCAAGCTCTACTTTGCCGACCGAAACGATCGAGTCGAGCACTGCCTTCCCGGAAACAAGATCGAGCTCGTCCGCGTCGACCAGTTCGACTTTTGACACTGCTCCGACAACGCCGCCTGCCGCGACTTCTACCGGTTTCAAAGATAGCGATGGCTCAGTATCGACCACATCGACCGTCGAAGCCAAACCGACGCTCACGACGACGACGACGACTTTCGATCAATTCCCTTCCAGCGCTTCTTCTTCTCCTTCCGAAGCTGTACCGGACCCCTCCGAACGCTCACCATTCCCCACCGATCCAGCACCTTCGGAGACGAGCTTGCAGTTCCCGGAAACGCCGACGCAGCATGACCCTCTAGCGGTGTCGACGGTTGATTCTCTCACTGCGGAAGGGGACAACATAGATCCATTGCCAACGGTGCGGAAACTCCGGCGACGACTACACCGCCGATAGAAGCATGAGCTGTGATCGATGCGCAAAGACTAGGCCTCCTCGTCGGCTTCTCCCATTTTTCTCCCCTTTCATTTTCTCCCCCAACCATCCTTTGATACCCCACTCGTTCCTAGCCCCAGGTATACCCACCTTCTCATACAGACTTGGATCAGAACCCCCGTCTCACACTTGGATACCGATAAATTTACCCTGCTCTTTCTTGCGCAATGTAATCGGGTTTTCTACGGCCGCGGGCGGAGGGAAGGCCTACTCTTTGACCCAATCTGGGAGCTTGCCTTCCTGCCGCAATTTGGTGATCAAGTCTCTTCGCATTCCGTACACCTTGCGAGCGTCCTGTGAGCAGCGGCTGGTGAGCAATCACATTGAGAGCGTCAAATGGAGAATGGAGAACGGGAGCGCACCTCGAGGACGGAGAGGTCCAGATCAACGAGGACGAGCTCTTCCTGCGGACCTTTCTGTTGGAGGCACAAGTGGAAAAAAGCGAGAAGAGTCAGATAGAGAACGGGGAGCGATTCACGAAGGACGGGACAGGGGAAACGGAAAAAGAAGAAACACGCACCGCCCCGCCGATGCTGCCTTTGAAGGGTACGCAGACTTGGGAGCACCCAATCCGGCCTTCTTCGTTGCCCATCGGATCGCCAGGAGACCACGATGCCGGCGCGCCAATGTTACAGAACTGCGACCGCAAACCCGTCAGCCTCGATAAATCCAAAGAAAAAGAAGAGACAGCCGCTCACCAGAATTGCGCACTCGTTGTCCCACGCGCGAGTCTTGACGAGCACTTGGAGGAAATCGGTCTCGCTGTTGGGGTTGTGTTTCATCCCCTCGGGACCTCCATCCGTTCCGGTCCAGTAGGTCGGCGCGATGATCATCTCCGCACCGCGGAGGAGGAGCGGTTCGAAGGCCCGAGGCCAGGCAAGGTCCCAGCCTGTTGTTGGGGAAGTCAGCATGACTGAAAGAAACTGGAGAAAGGGAGGGAAGGCAGCGACTGACAGACGAGGATGCCGACCTTGCCGAAGCGGGTGTCGAAGACTTGGTGTTCCTCGTCTCCCGCGCAGAGGTAGTCCTTCTCGGGCCACCACAAGTTGCGCTTCTTGTACCTCCCTACGATCTCTCCATTCCAATCGATATAGGTCGAGACGTTTTCCAGAACGGGTCGAGTTTCCGTTCGCTTCTCGCCCGTCTCGTCATTCTCGATCTCGATCTCGCGTTCGAGCGGTTTCCCGTCTTGGTCGACGGCGCGTTCGACAATGGTGCCGACGACGATGTCGACTTTGACCTCCTTTGCGAGCGATTGGAAGGTCGAGAGCCAGTGCTCGGCGGTGGCGGTATTGGAATCGGCGGCTCGGTGGAGGTGAGCGTGCGAGCGCGGGTATTGCGCGAGGTGCCAGTGCTCGGGTTCGCTGACGACTCCACTCAGCTGTCACAGATGCCGGAGGTCAGTCTCTAGGCAAACAGAGCCACTGGGTGAAGGGGGAGGGAGGACTTGCAAAGTATTCGGGAAAGACGACGAGTTCTGCGCCCTGCTTTGCTGCCTGGCGGACAAAGTCGTGGGCTCGTTGCAAGTTGAAGCTAGACGGTGCGTGTACGCTGTCCTGCCCGCCGGCGTCGGCGTTATTGTCGGCGGCAGAAGAAGTTGCTGCCCCACTTTCCCACGGATTCAGAGAGGCGAACTGGACGAGGGCGACTCGCGGCATGGTCGGGCGGGGGCTGGCAGGCTTGTATCGAGTACTTTGATTCTGAGCGACACAACTCCGAACACCAGCGAGAGCAGAGCGGAGAGAGAGAGCCACATGTTCGAATTTCGCCGGCGGCTCCGACCTTAGCCGCCCATCACTTGCTGACTGCGCACGATCAGCGTAGCGACTGGAGCGACGACCGCTACTTGATCCGAGCTTGCTCTACAGCGCACGTGACTCGCTATCAGCCCGAGGATCCGCAGTGAGTCCGACGTCAAAGTCGCTCTGATCGCAACGACTCACAACCTCGACCTTCCACAAGACAAGCTACACTCGAGAAGGAGAGAGGGGGCTCAGCCATGGCGGACGACCTGCCCGATCGCTCGACCGTGCTCGCTCTCGACCCGCACCAGCTGCCGGCTTACTTCGACTCGCTCGCTCGTCCGAGTCAGTACAACCTCGCCAGCAAGAACGCCCGCGCGCATGTCAAACTCGCGCTCTACAACTGGGCCCTCAGTGGCGATCAGTCGACCCGCGCCGCATTCTTCCCCTCTCGAACCGGAATCGACCTCCCAACCGATCATGATGACACAGCGAATCACTTGGACTCGCTCGGCGACAAGTGGACTCTCGCTGCCGCCCAAGCGAGCCAATCCGGCAATGCAGCAGGCGACGAGTACTCGCCCTCGCGGAGAGGGAAACCCTGCGGTCACGTCTTCCGCCCGGGAGAGTCGGTCTACCGCTGTCGCGACTGCGGCGTCGACCCGACCTGCGTCCTCTGCTCGCGCTGCTTCCATGCGAGCGGACACACCGAGAACGGTCACGACGTCACGACGAGCGTCCATTCCGGAGTCGGCGCGGGGTGCTGCGACTGCGGAGACGTCGAGGCGTGGAAACCCGGCTGTCAGCGCGACTGCAAATACCACGGAGACGAGAGCAGAATCGAGCAGGACCACCACCACCACGACGACGGTACGGTCACCTCTCGGAGCGACAAGGGCAAAGGCCGCGCAGGAGACCAAGACCTCGACGGACGGATCGAAGCAGTGACCGCTCGAGTTCGCGAAACGCTCGTCGTCGCGCTCGACTGGGCGCTCGACGTCCTCGAACGGGCGCCCGCCACGCTCGAACTGCCGACTCGTGTCGAGGAGATCACGGGCATTGCACCCGACTCGCCGCCTGCGCCAGAAGCGGACGAGGACTTGACCGGCCCGGGAGGCGTCTTTTCCGGCTTGGCTACTCTGGGACCGGACCAAGATCAGATTGGCGGAGCGGCAGAATCAAGGGGCAACCTTTCAGCCGCGTCCGTCGCGCGCTTGTTGCGCGAAGCGGCCACGCTCCACGGTGGCGGCGGCGGCGGCAACGATGCTGCCGGTGAGGGACAGCAGCCCGTCGTCTTGACCGACGAGACGGGCCAAGTTCTCGACCCCGCAGATGCGCAACTCCCACCCGCGTTGCGTGACCTCTTGCGCACTCTCGATACCGCGACCGCAGAAGGGGGCGAGGAAGCGGCCATTCCGCTCGAATGGCTCAATGTGCCCGGGGCGTACCCGACTTCTGTGGACGCTGCCACCGCCTCTTCGCCGCCACCGTTGACGACAGCTACAGGACCTCTACCACCACCGACGGAAGGGCCGTACGCCACCGTACTCTGGAACGACGAACGGCACTCGTTCGATCAAGTGATTCACCAAGTCCGGCGCGCGGCCCAATGTTCCGTCAAGGCGGCGTCCGACATTGCCGTCCTCGTCGACCGGCAAGGTCGCGCCATCGTCCGCGTCTCGGACAGCGCCGCCGACTGCCTCGCCGTCGCCAAGACGATCGCGCAGATCGGACTCGCCACGACGGTCCGGACTGCGCTCGAGACGTGGCGGGAACAAGTCGCGGTCGAAATCTGCACCGCGTTCGTGCAAGACTTGCTCAGAGTGGAAGTGGCGGGTGAGATTGGCGGGTTGGGCGAAACGGTCGCGCGGGTTTGGCTGGAGCGAGGCCCACACGGCGAGAAGAGTCGGTTCCAGCGCTGGGCGCGCGTGGACGAGCGCTTGTGGAAGATGGCGCGAAAGACGGGGCAGGAAGTCGCTGTCGGGTTGGTCAACGTTGGGACCGAAGTACGGGCCGAACTCAGTAAGCACTTTTCGGGCTCGAAAGCTGTCCCCGGAGAGGGTAGCTGACTCGGACGAATTGGCACACCTACAGGCATTCAGTACTCCGAGGTTTACACAACACTCGTCGAATCGTACATCCTCACCGACCGCGAGCCGGAAAACTCGCTCATCTTCCTCGGCGTCCAGCTCTTTACGACCGCGTCAGTCGCCCTCCTCCTCGTATCGCAGCACGACCTCCTCTCGCGCATGCTCGAGATCCTCTATGCACTGTTCACGGCGCAAGTCAGACCTAACGTGCGCAAACCGACCGGTTTCGTCCTCCCGCCGGATCGGACCCGGACCCAACTCCCGCTCGCTTGGTCCGTCACGTCGAAGCAGAAGCGCTTCTTCCAGCTCTTCAGCGACCTCGAGCACCTCGTCTCGTCCCAGGCGGTTCAGCAGTACGTCGCCGCCTCGCCTCGTCTCTTTGACGAGTTTGCGAGCTTCCTCAGTCTCTTTACGGGCCTGAACCCGCAAAGGCGTGCCGTCAACACGCACGTCGAGTACGAGTCGGACCAGTGGGTCGCGGCATTCAACATCGGGAGCCATGTCGCGCGACTGGCCCGCTCGTTCGGAGCCGCGTTCGCACAAGCCGACTCGCTCCGGTACGCGCGCATCCTCAGCGCGAGCCTGGCCCGCATCCCTGCCCCGCGTATCGAGTACGAGTTCGAGCGCGTCCAGTTGGGCTCGGAACTTTACCCGTGCATTTCGTACGATATCTCGAAGCGCACGGTGTCCTTCCACCACCCCGTCGCGTGGTTCTGGGCCGAATTGGCCAAGCATGCCGTCGGGGACAAGCTCTCGAGTGGGGCTTTGGAAGCGATCGGCGTCGAGGGGGGCATCAAGGAACTCCTGCTCGGTTCTCCGTCGTGGTTCTCGCCGCAGCTCAGTCAGGGCATGGCTCGCTTCCTCGCTGCGCTCGAAGCGCCGATTCACAGTCAGTCATTTCCTCTCTCCTGATTACGAGGTTTGACGCGGAAATTACCACAAAGGCTGATCCAACGCGGGAACACTTGTGCGCAGCCGTTGCCCTCGTCTCGCAAGTTCGCGCGGGACTTTGGGTCCGGAACGGCTTCAGCATGCGCGCGCAGCACCTGCACTACCGCGACTATTCCCTCCGCGAGAACGCGTACGAGCAAGACTTGTTCTTCCTCCAGACGGCCCTCGTCGTCATCGACCCGTCCATCGTGATCGCGTCTCTGGTCGAACGATTCGGGTTAACGAAACTTCTTGCGGAACTCAAGATCCCTGCCGGCGCGCCGTACGAGCCGGAGCAAGGACTCGCGCTCCTCGACGAGCTTCTCAGTACTCTGGTCGCGCTCTTTTCCGACCCGACCTATGTCGCGCCACTCTCTACTGCCGAAGCTTTGCGCCGCGAGCTCATCCACTATCTTGCCCTGGCGCCGACCACCTATTCCGACCTCCTCGCGCACATCTCTGCCCGCTTCTCCGACGATCCGTCGATCGACCGCGTCCTGAGCCAGATCGCCCGGTTCAAGCCGCCGAGCGGGTCCAACGACCAGGGCATGTACTCGTTGCGCGACGAGCTGTTCGGCGAGGTCAACCCCGACTTTTTGCATTACTCGCGGAATCAACGCGAGGAGGCCGAAGGCTTGGTCAAGGCGTGGATGAAACGGCAGCCGAACACGACAGACGCGATCGAGAATCTCGTCGTCGTGCCGCAGAAGCTGCCGCTGACGCCGACGACTTCGGGACCGTTTGCCGAGCTTCCACTCGCTCACGCATGCCAAGGTCTCCGCGCTCTGCTCCTCTCGGCCCTCCTCGCAGGCAGAAGCACGGAGGCCGAGCCGGCCGCGGAAGGAGCTCCCGGTCGGTCTGTGTCATCCGAAGCCGTTCTCGATCGAGCATTGCAGTTGTGTCTGCTGGGCGCAGTCGAGCAACCCGAAACTTTCGCCAATCTTTGCGTCGAAGAAATCGCAGTCGGTGGCCTCGAGACGTCCATTGCACGAGTCCTCGCGGAACTCGAGCAAGACGACCAGATGAAGGGTGTCAGGGCGAAAGCTCGCTACCTCCTTGACGGTCTCGTCGCCGCGCATGGGGACCGGGTGGCCTCGCTGCGGAAACCAGTCGAATTCACCACGGAACAGGAGGACACGGCTTCGGCGACTCAGGCTCTCGAAGCGAAGCGTGCTGCGGCCAAGGCGCGGCAAGCTGCCATCATGCAGCAGTTCCAAAAGGCGCAGTCCGCCTTCCTGCAGTCTGTCGAGGACGTCGAAGACGACGAGGATGATGCCATGGCGGACGCAGGGCAAGCGTCGACTTCCGGTCCAGCGCGCGCTCCTCACCTCGACTTTGGCAGCTGCATCGTTTGCCAAGAGGCGCTCGAGACCACGTCGCCCTTTGGCCTGCTCGCGCTGGTGCAGACGAGCCGCTTTATCCGCCTGACGCCCGACGACGAGGGCGGCGGGAATCACCGCGGGGCGGCTTACGTCGAAGAGGTGCTCGAGCTCCCGGCCAGCCTCGATCGCGACATGTCGGCGATGCGCCCGTACGGCGTCGCGTCGGCCAAGGCTTCGAGCAGGAAACCGGGGACTGTCGACGACGGACTCGCTCAAGGTTTTCCACTTTCGAGGAAGGAGGGCCTTCACACATCTTCTTGCGGTCACATGATGCATCTCGCCTGCTTCGAGCAGTACTGCACGTCCGTCGCCCAGCGACACACCTCGCAGCCGCAGAGACAACAACCGGAGGACATCGAGCGACGCGAGTTTACTTGCCCATTGTGCAAGAGCCTCGGCAACGTCTTGCTCCCCGTCGAAGGCGATTCCTCCGCCTTCATGCCTTACACGGGCGACTTCGATAGCCGACCGCTCTCCGAGTGGGGTCAGCAGACCGAAGACCCGCTCGAGCCGGGAACCCTGGCCCAGTTCGGAGCCGACTTCGAGCGCCGTGTCGACAAGCTGTCGACGACGGCTTCGGTCGACGACCCGGCAGCAGCGTTTCGCCCGTGGCTCGCCCAAGCTTCACTGCTCACTCTCCTCCCGGAGCACTTTGACGAAGGCGAAGGACGGATGGTCGGCCGACTCCTGCAAGTCGTCGGCTCGCTCTCCGACGAAGCGCAGCTTACCCGACCGACGTTGCCGAACGACCTCGTCGCATACACCGTCGCTTCCCTCGAAGTCGCGTCGCGAGGAGTAGCGGAGCCAGCCTGGGAAATTTCGGAGGCAAACGTGCGGCTCCTGCAGAGCGTGACGCAGGTCTTGCGGGATCTCGCAGAGCTCATGACACAGTCGAACGAGGGCATGCGCGTGGCGGCGACTTCCCTGCGGCAGCGACTTGGAGGCGAATTCTCCGCCGGGACAAAGTACGACCGCCTGATCTCTCTGCAGGTCGATCCACTCGGCCAGTTGATCGAGGCCGCAGTCTGCGCACCGTCCGCATTCTACCACGTTGTCGCCGTCACATTCTACACTCATCTCGCGTCCAGCCTCATCGCCTACTACCGATCTGCCCTGCGGATCAAGTCGTTCCCGCATGCCAAGGCCAGCCGCTCGGAAACCGAGTCGGAGGAAGGTGCCAGTCTGGCCAAGATCCGGGATATTTTCGCGGGGAACGTCGGCCCCGAATGGTCGACGAGGAACGACACGCCGATTTTCTTTTCACGCATGTTTGCGGAAGAGGATGAAGCGATCGCAGCCGGCCTGGGCAAGCACTTGCACGCCCAGATGACCATCTACCTGCGGCGAGCTGCCATCGTCGCGCGGGTCTTGATTGGCGCACCGGACGACGACGCGACTGACGCGTTCCTCGACGACGAGCGGACCGAATACACGCGGTTACTTGAGCTCTTGCGTATTCCATCGCCCAATGACGTCCTCAGCGCTCTGCTCTCCCAGCCCGTCGCGCTCGGCTCCGACGTCGACACGCTGGGCCGCCACGTCCTCACGCTCCGTACGCGGATGTGGGCGTTCACGCGACCGGCGGACGGACTCTTGCAGCGGCAAGAAGTGACGATCTCGACGTTCTTCAGCTCGCACTGGCCAGACCTCTTTCCCGAACAACCGGCGCCGTACGAACTCCTCGGTCTCCCGAAGCACCTGGACACGCTCCTCGCCGAGTTGCTCGAGCGCGAATGCGAGAACTGCGAGTCGGTCCCGGCCAGTCCCGCGCTGTGCTTGTTCTGTGGTGAACTTGTCTGCGCGCAGATGTTCTGCTGCATGTCGGGCGAAGGCGACGAGGCCCGCGGCGAGTGCAACGAGCACATGTGGAAGTACGTTTGCCGTTTTTTCTGGTCATTTCCTGCATCCTGATGAGCGGCGAAAGCTGATGCCTTTCCTTCGGCAGCTGCGGCTGGTCCGTCGGCATGTACTACCTCGTCAAACGCAATGTCATTCTGCTCCTCTACGCGGATCGAGGCACTTTCGTCACGCCTCCGTACCTCGATTCGCACGGCGAAGCGCAGATGGGCGATCGGTGAGTTTTCCACCTTTTTGATGGGCCCTCGCAACGGTCGCTTGAAGTTGACTGGATGCATCCCGCGGAAAAAATTGCCTCAGTCGAGTGCGGTCGCAGTTCCCGCAGTTCCTGCACCAACAGCGGTACGACGAGCTGCGCAAGATTTGGCTCACGCAAGGGATCCCGACTTACGTCGCGCGCAAACTCGACTCGGTGACGGATCACGGAGGGTGGGAGACTTTCTGAGAAGGGGGATTGGTGTTGGCTTGTAGATGCTTCCTCTGTCCGAATGAACATACTATAGACTCGTGCGGGCTCGCGAGAGAAAATCGGTATTCAAGGAGCGAGAATTGATTGCGATGCGGTGACTGACGACAACAAAGTACGACAAAGGGAAACGTCCAAAGAACACACAGAATAGGGGAGAAGTCACACCCGTCGTCACCTCTCACAGCTCCATATCGACGTCCATTCCGCCTTCGTCGCCTCCGACCAGAGTCTCGCCATCAAAGCCCGTCCCGCCCGCATCATCCGACATGACCTCCTCGTCGTCCGCATCGAGGTGGTCGTCCTGCTCCCGCTCGACGCGCTGCCGTTCTCGCTCAAACTCTCTCCAACTCTCCTCGTGCTTCTCGAGCTCGTGCTGCTGCTGACTGAATGAGGTCGCGTCGTTATCGTCATGAAGTGAGGTTCGTCGAGCGGCGGCGGCGGCGGCCCATGGTGGAGGTCGATAGAGGACGAGGCTACCTTCGCGGGCTTTGGACGCTTCGCGCTCGAGTTGGGCGATCAGAGCTGCCGGAAGGGCGGAAGCTTCTTCTGCGGCTCGACGAGCTGCAACCTCGTTCAGGCGGAGACGCTGTTGCTCATCGGCGGCGGCGGCTGCTGTGGCTGGCTGAGAAGTTTCGGACGCGGCGGCGGCTCTTTTGTCGGCGTCTCCTTCCTCTTCGTCTTCCAGTGAGGCGACATAGATCCGATGCGGATCTAGGTCCCAAGACGAGGCGTTGGCGGAACCCATCTCGATCTCGTCCACCGGTGGTGCCGAAAATGGCTGTGATGCCGACGACAGAGGAGGCGGAGGCGAGATGTTGTGCACGGTCGGGGTGGCTGTGGCCGTGGGTGGCGGCGCAGGGGGAGGGGGAGAGAAGAAGGTCGATTGACCCCACGGGACTGTTGGCAAGACTCCAGATGGGGGAGTGTGGGCATTGACGAGAGGCGGAGAGAACCCTTGCGCTGGTGCGGTAGGAGCGCCGGGGAATGCGGCGGGTTGGACGGGAGAAGTTGGTGGTGCGGAGGGTAACGAAGCGGAGGCGAGCGTCGGGGAGGAAAAGGCGGCATGCGTTGGTGGCGGCGCGGAGGGGGGCGAGTTGATGAGTTGTCGAGGGGGAGATCGGAGAGGATTGGCGGAGGTGGGAGACGAGGGAAAAGAGGGAGAGGGAGCGAACGCGGATAATGAGCCGAGTGGCGGAGTCGGAAGCGGTTGGGAAGGTTGTCGGAGCAAGTGAGGCGGCACGGCCGACTGAGGCGAGGCTGGGGCAGCTAGGAACGTTTGTGCGGGGAGTGGACTCGTCGGAGAGGTGGGCGAGAGCCTGTCGAGGGATAACCTCCCAAAGGCTTCATGATCGGGTGCGACTCGGATCCGCTTCGCGGCCCTCCTCTCGGCTGCTGCGTCCGGTCCGATGTCACCTGCATCGTCGCCTCCTCCCAAGTCGAGTCCGAGTGCGAGACCGTCGGGATGAGGCGGAGGAGGAGCCAGGCCGAGGTTGCCGTCCTGCTCTCGTTCTGCGAGTTCGTGAATGGGATCGAGTCCTGTACCTCCTCTAGCGGCAGCAGAGAGAGTAGACCACGGTGCGGCTACGATGGCTCCTGTCGGTAATGCGGTTGGGGAAGCAGCGACGGGAACGGCGATGGGCTGAGGAGGAGGAGGCAGCGGGTGCGAAGACGACCCGGTGTGGTCGGCTGCGGTCGGCGGTTCGCTCGGATGGGAGCGTTTCAAACGAGGTCTCGGAGGTGGGACGCTGATGGGCGCAGAGGCGACGGGGGCGACCATCGTACGGGGTGCTCACTTGGAATCCAGTCGAAGGCCGAGTACGGGCTGGTCGGCCAGAGTTGCGGATTTCCTTCCTTGACTTGGGAGAGCGCGGGGAGAGCGAGTCTACTGGGTGATGTTCGGCAGCTAGAGTGCACTGGACAGGACAGTCCAGCACGTCGCGCGGGTGGACCGAGAGCTGGCAGCCGGCTGGCTTTGGCTTGCCGATGATGAGTTTGCTGCGTTCCGCGTCGGCGCGCTTTGCGTTGAACCGAGCCGGACGCGGCGTTCGATCGCACACTTTGGCCGTTTGGGGAACAAGAGGAGAGGCAGTACTCACTCGTTCGCGCGAGAGTGTTACCTGCTTCGACGAGAGGGGCTACCTGAGCGTCTCTCGCTGCACCACCTTGGGACAGCTTGAACGCGCACGACTCGACGCGCGACGGCGACCACTGAATCGAACGGAGCTCCGCGTTTTGATCCGCAACCCGCAACCCGCCTCCTCCTCTGCCGTGTCGCACCCATCTCAGAGTCCAGCGATTACACAGAACGAGGCCCACGTACAGAGCCACGACGAGCACCCCACCTCGCAGAGGAAGCCGCGCAAGATGACTGGCTCGGACGGTGGCAGGTCGGACAACGGCGAAGAACAACAACCACGCGACCACCACCACGACGACGCTCAGCTCAACGCGGGTGAAGGCGTACAGTCCCAGAAAGGGGAGAACGACGGGCAAGAGCACAGTGGGCAACAGGCGTCTCGACCAGCAGAACGCCAAGACGACAACGACGACGACGAGGTGGGGCACACCAACTCCAACTCGGACCAAGACGCGCACCACGAGGACCGCATCGAAGACGCAGACGCAGACCCCGAGAACGACTCGTCGAGCGGGGTAGCGTACGAGAGCGTGGCGCCGCCGGGTCGAGTTTCGGTCTCGTCAGAACACGACGACAGGACGCCCACCATGGCTCACAGGGAGCAGTTCAACGCTCTCCAAGACCACGACGATGACGACAAGGGCGCGCACGATCACTCGCCGCGTGCCTATGCGGCGTCTGCGTCCGCCGCCGCTTCCCCGGATAGGCGGCGGCATCGTCGTCCCTTTTCGCTCGTGTCGCAACCCGATTCACCCTCCGCGTCTTCCCTCTCCACCCTCGACAGCGCAACCTCACCCGCTCGACGCCCCTCCCTCCTCGCTTCCTCCATGACGGCCTCGTCCGCCACCTCCTCCTTGGCGGCAGCGGACCCGACCAACGTCGGACGCGAATCGTCCGCGTCGCTGACGCAGGCCGTCTGGCGACAGAGTATGGGCCTCCATACCAACCCGGCTCAGCTCTCCAAGGAGTTGGTGGATGTTCAGCTGAACGATGAGGACGGAGAGGCGGGACTTGACGAGGAGGCGAAAGAGGCCAAGCGGAAGAAACGCAGGAGCGCCGTCATGAGTTGGAACAGCGCCGCGTTCTCGAGTGCGAACGGCAACGCCAGTGTTAACGGGCTCAAGTCGATGCGGATGAGCGCTCAGTACTGCACCGGTTCGGAAACAGTGGCGACTGCCCTCGCTGCCCCGTTCGAAGAGGACGAATCATCGTCCTCGAAGCACTCTCCCTCTTCGCCCCCGTCGCCGACCCATTCACAATCGTCCTCACCTTCCGCCTCCGCTGACACCGTCCCCATCTCGCTACACGACCGCTCCGATTCCATCTCGACCGCGAACGCGATCGCAAGCCCGCACGCAGCCGACGGCTTCATCTCGCACCGCGCTTCCGCCAACCTCTCCTCGCTGATGCAACCTGTCTCGCCTGCAAACCCGCCACAGAGCAATACCGGGATTCGAGCCCTCCAAGCGAATTTTGAGAGTTTGAGGTCGTTGAAGGAACGGCAGGGAGGCGGAGACGAGAAGGAAGAGATTGATTGGGAGTTTTGGGGTCGCGTCATGAGTGATTATGAGGAAGTCGCGAAGAGTCAACGTGAGTCTTTCCTGCCACCCTCGATGGCCTCTTTCTTCCGTTCCCCGCGCGAGTTTCTTGCTCACCTTTGCTTCGTTCGGATCTTGGCAGCTCGAGAACTCTCGAGAGCGATCCAACGAGGGATCCCTCCCGCCCTGCGAGGCATGACCTGGCAACTCATGTCGTGAGTTTGACTTCTTCCTTTATTCGCTTTCTCCTCCCCGTGAGCTGAGAAACCCGTCCACGCATCACCTGCAGCGCGGCCAAAGACGAGAACCTCGAGTTTGTCTACTCGGAACTGCTCAAGCAGACTTCGCCGCACGAGAAGAGCATCGCGCGCGATCTCAACCGGACGTTCCCAAAGCACGAATACTTCAAGGATGCGGAGGGGGTCGGGCAGGAAAACTTGTGCGTTTTTTTGCCTGTGTTCGCTCGGTGTCGTTCTCTCGCATTTCTTTCTGACGTTGGCTGAGACCCCGCAGGTTCAATGTCGTCAAGGCGTATTCGATCTATGACGATGAAGTTGGCTACACTCAGGGCTTGCAATTCATTGTCGGCCCTTTACTCCTGAATGTGCGTTGCGGTCTTTTGCCCGCGTCACTTTTTGAGACTTTGCCAATCTCTCTGACTGACAATTTTTGGCACCGGAACCCAGATGCCCGACGAGGAAGCCTTCTGCGTCCTCGTCCGACTCATGAAGTCGTACGACTTGCGGTCGCACTACACGCCCAACATGCCTGGCCTGCAACTCCGACTGTTCCAGTTTGACCGGCTCGTCGAGGAACTCGTCCCGAGCGTCTTCTTGCACCTGTTGCGACAAGGGGTCAAGAGCAGCATGTATGCGAGCCAGTGGTTCTTGACATTGTTCGGGTGCGTCTACTGCTTTCCCTGACTGCTTCCGAATCTGAGTACTCGAGAAAGCTGATGAATTTCCCGAGATGTTCTGCGCAGCTATCGCCTCCCGCTCGAGCTGGTTTCGTCCGTCTTCGACCTCGTCTTTGCCGAAGGTGTCGAAGCGCTGTTCCGCTTCGCCGTCGCGCTCCTCAAACGAAACGAAGCCTACCTCCTCACCCTCGAGTTTGAAGAGTTGATCGATTTCCTCAAGAACGGGCTCTTCGAAGCATACGCGGTACGTCGTTCTCGAGGTTCGGACGTCCCGCACCCTAGTTTCCTGACTCCGCACATTCTTGCAGCCTGACGAGCGAGAATTGATGCGGGATCCGGAAGCCGAGTACCGCGTGCACGAGTTTGTGCGCGAGGCTTTGCAGGTCAGGATCACTCCGATGATGCTCGTAAGTTGCCCTCGAATCTCCTTATTCACGGAGCTTCAACAACTGACTCGACGCGAGCGCGCACACAGGACCAATTCGCCCAAGAGTGGGCCTCGCTATGCGCCGCCCAGACGGCGCATGCGGCCGAGCTCGATGCGTTGCGCCAAGCGAATCATCAGCTGTCCCGGCAGGTCCGGCAGCTGGAGAGCAGTCTGGCACAGGTCAACCTCGAACATTGCGAGCTCGTCAAACAGGTCGTGGCTTCGCGGCTCGAGCGAGAAGAACTTGAAGATGAACTTGTCAAATGTGAGTGTGCTATGCCTCTTTGGTGGCGCAGTCCATGTTCGCCCGCAAACTGAAGCTTGCTACCGACAAACAGACAAGCTCGCCTACGCCGACCTCTCGCACGTCGCCGCCGCTTCGCAGGCGTCCGCATCGCCGATCGAGTCTCGGCGGCAAAGCGAGATGAGCATCGCCTCGGTATCGGACGACAGCCGAAGCAGCACCGGCACCGGTCCTATCAGCGCGGGATTGACGGCTGGGCTTGGTAGCTTTGGCGGGAGGTGGTTCGGCGGCAGTGCGCGCGGCAGCATCAGTTCTACCATGAGCCGTGGCGGCAGCCAGGGTGCCTGATCCCGCCCGGAGCTTCGGTCAGACTTTCTTCCGCTCCGTGCGGCACGCGTCTTTTCGCGGGACTGCTCCCCGGGTCCGCGCTATGCGGTGGCCCTTACCCTCTCACTCTTGTTGTCTCGGTGTTCTCGTTCCTCTCCCTTCCCCCCATTCTCCATCCCGGGCTCCATCTTTTCCTGTATCCATTCTTGCATTTGCACAGCATCACTTATCCAAGAACAACCGTCTATACTCTGAAGCGCTCATCGCTTTCGTCGCGTTCAGCGCGCGCAAAGGAAAGTTCTCCGGAGCAAGTCCACTTTCCCTACTGGCGACTGCACGAACGAGCAGACACTGAGAGCTAGATACGAATACGCTGCCTGCGGCACTCGTCTACTCGGCATCGAATCTCGGACATCCGCAAGGACCGGCGGCCGCCTTTCGCTGTCTCGACTCGGTTGACGACGAAGTTGATCAAGTAACGCGGGCAGGACGGCTCGACTTGGGCGCTCGGCGAGGCAGTATCGAGCTTCGAGAACTTTCGAGCCCGTGAACGCCAGGGCCAATTCGGAGCTGCGCGTGTCCGGGATGGATTTCCGAAGTCCTTTCTCCCCACCTGCACCACCGCCGGACTTGTCGACTTTTGATCTCGGCCCTTTGACGCCCGAACTGCCGCAACAACATGGCGACGAGGAACACTCGAGATCACGCCCGGAACGCGACCGGAGAAGGAGGTCGTCCTTCGCGAGCTTTATGTCTTCCGCCGGCGCACCCCCCGTAATCCCCATCGAACGCCACTTTGGGGCAGGCGCGCGAGATACCTCTCGTCCGCGTCTCAACGAAAGCAGGGATGGGGTGCGGCGGAGAGCTTCCTCGAGTCACACTGGGCGTCGCGCTGCGAGCTCTCGAGTCGGCGAGGAATCGCGACGATGTGAGTTCTCCTCCTGTCCCGTTTCGTCGCGGCCAGGATCAACCCTTCCGCGCTCGTAATGGGTCCTCTGGAAGCCTTTCCAACAACTTCGCAGCTCGTGACTTGGCGTCCGGTGGCTAAGTCGACTGTTTTCGCCTTTTACAGATGAAGACTTTACGACGATTGACTGGGTCGCGGATACGCTGCTCGAGCGCTCGCGGAGACGATACGAGAAGGCAACAGCGACGCGGACGCTTGGTCATAGCGTCCGGGCAGGCTTCTGGCGATTGATGGCGGCGTGTCAGAGCTGGGCTGTCGTCAGCCTCGTCGGTGAGTTCACCCTCTTTCGCCGCGGATCGCGCGAGACTGACGCAGGTATGTCCACAGGTGCCATCATCGGTCTGAACGCAGCCATCATGTCCATTATGACGGCCTGGCTTTCCGACCTCAAGCTCGGCTATTGCACGCAGGGCTGGTGGCTGAATCGCAAATTCTGCTGCTGGGAAATCGAGGAAGGCTTCTGCGAAGACTGGGTTTCCTGGACCGCTTTCAGCGGCGTGCAATGGGTGGTCTACGTCGCGTTCGCGGTGCGCTTTTCTCCCCGTTCATCGACTCGAGACTTGAGGACGCCCAAAAGCTGATCGTCTCCGGTGTGCAGGGTCTCTTCGCCTTCACGTGCGCCTTTCTCGTCAAATCGTTCGCTCCCTACGCCGCCGGCTCCGGTATCTCGGAGATCAAATGCATCTTGGCGGGCTTCATCATCAACGGATACCTGTCATTCGCGACGCTGAGCATCAAGTCCATCGCCCTGGTCCGTCATTCCCACGAGCGAGGCTCCCCTTCTGTCGCTCGTCCTTCTGACTTCGTGCTACGCGTTCGACAGCCTATAGCGATCGCTTCGGGCTTGTCTGTCGGCAAGGAAGGCCCATCCGTGCATGTTGCAAGCGCGATCGGCCACGTCGTCGCGAGCCGTTTCAGCCGCTTCAAGCGTAGCAAAGGTACGTGTGCTTGTCGTCCTCAGGTTCCTCTCAGTCCCATTAACTCGCTTCAACATGCAGCCAAGATGAGGGAGATCGTCACGGCGGCGTCTGCAACCGGAGTCGCCGTAGCGTTCGGGAGTCCGATCGGTGGCGTCTTGTTCTCGCTCGAAGTCAGTAAACCCCTCTCCTGCTCTTGATGAAAACGGACCGAATCTGACTTTGTAACGAAACCAGGAAATGACGATCAACTGGCCGATCAAGACGATGTGGAGAAGCTTCTTCTGCGCCCTCATCGCGAACGTTGTTCTTTCGGTACGCTCTCTTTCCGGAAATCGGACGACGGAACGAAGACGACAAGCTGAAACTGACGACTCTTTATTTCGTAGGCGATGAACCCGTTCCGAACCGGCAAGATCGTACTGTTCCAAGTCCGCTTCGACCGGGATTGGCACTTTTTCGAGCTCGGCTTCTTCGTCCTAATCGGCATCTTCGGCGGGTTGTACGGCGCGTTCGTCATCAAGTTCAACTTGCAAGTCGCGGCTTTCCGACGCAAGCATCTGGCGACGCATGCCATCAGCGAGGCGGTCATCTTGGCGCTCCTCACTGCGGCAGTCGGCTTCACGAACCGCTTCCTCCGCATCGACATGAACGAGATGCTCAATATTCTGTTCCAAGCGTGTGACGGCGAAGGAGATTACGAGAACCTCTGCCAGTGCGTGCTCTGCCTTCTTTCGACTCTGCACGTGTTTTGGCTGACGCGCAGGGGCACGAGCAGGACATGGGCACAATGGCGGATGGTCAACTCGCTGCTCCTCGCGACCGTCATCAGAACCGGCCTCGTCGTCATCTCGTACGGCTGCAAAGTGCCGGCGGGCATCTTCGTTCCGTCGATGGCTGTCGGCGCCACCTTCGGACGCATGGTGGGCATCCTCGTCAAGGCTCTCTATCGGTGCGCCTCTGACTCCTTGTACTTTAAAGCTCTAAAGGAGCTGATTCCGAAGACTAAACGCACAGCTCGCACCCAACTTGGAGCCTCTTTGCGGCCTGCGACCCGGACAAGCCTTGCATCACGCCTGGCACCTACGCTTTCATGGGCGCGGCAGCTGGACTTGCGTAAGTTGGCCCTCCTGCGTTCAGACCCGACCGAGCTTACTGACGCGCACATTCTGCAGAGGCATCACCCGCATCACGGTCACAGTCGTCGTCATCATGTTTGAGCTCACGGGCGCTCTTACCTACATCCTCCCGACCATGGTCCGTTTCAAGCGCGCCAGCATATCTCTCCCCGTTATCGAGCTGACCTCTCTGTATAGATCGTCGTACTCGTCACCAAGGCCGTTAGCGATCAATTCGGCGGCGGCGGCATCGCTGATCAGATGATCAAGTTCAACGGATATCCCCTCCTCGAGAACCACGACCATGCCTACGGCGTGCCAGGTGTGTCGAGCTGCACTGGAATGCTGCCCTCAGGACTATCTGCTGAACCCTTCGCGCAGTCTCGACGGTCATGCGTAAGGACATTCTGTCCCTTCCTTCACAAGGCATGAAGCTCGACGCACTCCGTAAGGCTTCCCTTTCGCCATTCGACCTACAAGGATGCTCGTTGATTGCGACCACCTCGCAGAACGGCTTCTCGCCACCACAAAGTACCAGGGCTTCCCTGTCACCCGAAGCGATACCGACAAGACGCTCTTGGGAGACATTTCGCGCCGCGATCTCGAAATCGCAATCGGTGCGTCGAGCTTTTCCCCACCGGAGTCTTCCAAATCGCGGTGACTGACTGTGTAAGGTGTTTTTCGAGTAGAAAAAGCGCAGACGGCGCACATGGTTGCGCCAGATACGCCGTGTTTCTTCTGCCCTGACGCCAGCGCTCCCGGAGCTGCCTCGGGCTCAGATCCTTCGCCGTCCGATAGTCCTGTGCCTCTCGAGGACGAGTGGGAAGGTAGTGAGGATGGCATTCTTGACTTTACATCGTTTGTGAATCAGGTGAGCCTTTCCCGTGTTTGAGCAGCCGCCAGCAGCGCATGTTGACCGCTTGACCTCTCCTAGACACCGCTCTTCGTTTCGCCCAAGCAGCCGCTCGAGTTTGTGATGCAGCTGTTTCGACGGATGGGGTGAGTTCTGCGGTATTGGCTGCCAAGAGCATGGAGCTAATATGTCTCTAATCGGCAGTCCGCGAGTCATTCTCGTCGAGCGATTCGGCGAGCTCGTCGGGCTGGTTTCCGTCAAGGACTGCCTGCGGTATACGATTGAGCATGAAGAGGGGCACGACAACCCGAGCGTCCGATCCGACGAGCTCGAGGCCACGATTGACGAACTCAAATCGTGGTGGAAAGACTCGCAACGTTGGATTGCCTCCCGGATCACAGGTCGATCGCCGCCTTCGAGCCCAAGCGCTTCCATACGGCTCGAACGTTCAGCCACTTTCGACACAGACCCCGTGAATTGAGACGCAGCTGCGCGTATCGCAGCACGTCGCGGTTCTGTAGCGCATTGAGATGAAAATCATAGATTATTACATCGAGAAACCTCCCACGCCCATCCCTGCGGTAGCTCCTCCGACTGCGAGACCCTGCCATCCCGCACCCCAGCTTGACCTCCCGCCGAAGAAAGCAGAGCGCAAGCCGAGACCTGCTAAGGCGAAGGGGCCAAATCTGCGTTAAACGATGGCCGCAGTCAGTGCTTGTCGCCGGGGCAAAGCACCCTGTCGGTTCAGCTTACGCGCGAGGTCCAGGAACAACAGATGGATCCGCTAAATCGGCACGCGTAATGAGCCCTTC
Organism: Rhodotorula sp. CC01; assembly: GCA_021654155.1. Taxonomy (NCBI): domain Eukaryota; kingdom Fungi; phylum Basidiomycota; class Microbotryomycetes; order Sporidiobolales; family Sporidiobolaceae; genus Rhodotorula; species Rhodotorula sp. CC01. The sequence continues at coordinate 202,129 of JAKEZK010000029.1, forward strand.
CGGTTCCGTTGAGCCGTAACCACTCCCGCTGCGAAGAGGGGAAAAGGAGGCGTCAGTATCTGCTGGAGAGCTTGCAAAAGCCTTCGTACGGACCCGAAGTGTAAGCCAGATGGAATTGACTTCAAGAAAGCGCCGCCATTCTCTTCTCCTAGCGGGCACGCCGGCCGAGGTGATGAAGGGGACGTTCTCTTTCGTTGAGCTGCGGCTTCTTTTGCTCGCTTCTGTCGCGCCTGCTGCGAGCCCCGATCGTTCACGTAGGTGACGCAGAGAAGCTCCGACGGATGCGAGACGCTGGCGTCCGCGTAGCCGGCCGCGCTGTACTCTGCCTTCGTCTCGGCTGCCGCTGCCGAGGCGGTCCCGCTGACGCGTAATTTGAAGGACGACAAGATCGCGTTCGGCTGGAAAGCGCTGCGCGAAATTGCGCAGGGGCAAGCAGAGTAAGGGACGTTGTAGCGAGCCTGTCATTCAGATTGAGGTGTGAGCTCGACCGCGATCCCGTTCGATAGCCAACGGAGACAACGCACATTCCAGGCCTCGGTAGTGTCCGCGAAGAGCTGCGCTAGGGCCGACTCTTCGATAGCCGCATCGTGGTCGACATATCGGCCGACTTCGTTCTTCATGTCGGCGAAGTAACTCGATTTGAGCAGGTGCGTTTGCCAAGCGAGCTCCTGCAAACCGTCGTCAGCATGTGAGAATAGAGGGCGAGGTATATCGACCATATTGCGTACAATGTCGACCGTTGGAACGCTTATGAGCCGCGGATTCGCGGCAATCAAGTCCATGAAGCCGTGATAACGGGCAATTGCGCGATCAAGCAGCGTGGCTTCTTCTTCGATCTGTGCGGGCCGAAGCCAGCCAAGCTGACCGAGCGCAGTAGTGTAGTCCGCTTCGCGCAGAGCCTGTGCACAAACACGCGTCAGGAGCATCGCTTGGATTGCACCAGGAAGAAGACCACTTACAGATGCGGCCAGATGGAGAGAGAATGCCTCGCCGCGGCGATATCGATGCATGATGGCTTCGATGCTAGAGAGAGTTCAGGTCAATTGTGCCCATTCTCATCCCGTCTCGAAAACACACGTACGCAGGCTGCTTTGTGATCCCGAGCGCTCTCTGAAACATCTGCTCAACGGCGGCGCGGTCAAAACCCAGAGCGACGGCGATATCATATGGGCTGTCCGCACGTTGCACTTCGAGCGTGCGAGCAATTCTAGTGGCGACCCATCGTGCCGCTTCGGATCCGGCCGGCTGGTCCGGTAGCGACCACGGGTTGAGCACGGTGCCGCTGTTGAAAGATCTCATCAGCTCGAACGATCGAAAGTAACGCAGACAGGGAACTGACGCCATTGTCGCGAGAGGGTCGGGCTTGCACTTGAACATATCCGCTGCAAGCTTCATCAAACCGAGATTGGCATGGGTGTATCTGATTCCCTCCGGCGTGACTGCCCGAAAGCCTTGCTGCGCATATCCGGTTCCGTCTTCGGCGAGCCAAGCTGCAGGCACAGCTCTTCAATCGGGGAGTAGTGTTGATAACGAGTTAGTACACCTGCACTCACGGACTTCGATGGACGGGAAGCCGTCGATGTCGGGTGTGAAGCGGGACGTGGTCGAGGCGAAGTGTTGGACGGGGTCGAACGGCGTATTCGTCAGGCTGGTCCAGATACTCTGCATTGCCGGGTCCACCATGAGCTGAAGAGAGGTCGGATCGATAGCAAAGGCCTGCGGATGATCTCGGGTGTGAGCAAGTTCAGCAAGAGAATTATTCGGAAAATCGCCACACTCACGACATCGCCTAGTAGAGTCTCCGGCATGGAGTGCAGAACGGGATATATCCGAAGTGAGTCCTCGGCGAGGCAGCTGCGGAGCGGGAAGATCAGCCTGGCGATGCTGGTTGAAACGCCGTTCCGAAGGACCCGAAAGCTCACAAGGGATTAAGGAGGTAGGAATGCAGAACGAGGCACACATCCAGCGGGGGAAGCATTTTCTCAGACTCGCCATCGTGTATCGTCGCCATCAAGGCTCTCAAGTAGATTTCTAGTCGGTAGACCGCCACTTCGATGAACAAGGACCACCGCGACGCAGCGTCGAGGTTCTCAGCAATCCCCTCACTGGTCCGTTCGACAGTTTCACGGAGGCGATCGAAAGCTCCCAAAAGTCGAAGATGAGCGAGCACGTCGGAGCGGGTAAGGAACAGAGTTCCCTGCGAGTCCTTGTGGTTATGCTGCCCGACAGTGTAGGTTGTCGGAAAGGAGAAAGGCGGAGGGGGCGTCTCGCTTCGTGCATCTGGTGGTGCGTCGTAGCTCGCTTCGGTCCGAGCAACAGGGATGCTAGTCGCCTCCTCCTCCTCTGCTGTCGCATGCGAGCGACTCCTCAGGCGCTTGGGAAAAATCATTGTCGTGGGGACGCGCGGATCGAAGGAGAACTGCTGTCGACCACGTCGTGGCGGCCGGCCTTTCGTGCAAGAGTTCCCAGAAGGGGATAGAGCCCCAAAGGTGTAGACCTGAGCGGGTCAAGCTGCGCAGGATGGAGCAGGGAAGCGCGAATGTACGGAATAGTCGGGGGCAGCCAGCTGCAGCCGGAAGTGGGGGGAGAAAGCCGTGCCGTCATCGCCCAAAAACAGAGTCGAAACTCAGTTCGTCGGATGCGTCGTAAATGCTCAGCAGCAGAGACAAGTCCCTTTGGCGAACAGCCTGCGTCGACCCTGTTCAATCCGAGAACATCACGGAAAGCAAGCGTCCAGTCTGTCCTTGCAAGTCGGGAAAACGGCGCGGATTCAAGGATGGAAGGCAAGGATGGGTAGGTACTCGTCCTCATGGACTGACGATACAGGAGAAGTATCAGCATCCAGGGAGCCTAGAAGTCGGTATAGATCACGCACGCCACTACAGCCGGTGCATTGAGTATCTGCTGCGATGACTTGCGCGCATGTCGCTCGTAGTCGCTCACGGCGGTGTTCTGCTCGCGAGCATGTCCTCATATGGTTCGATGTGAGGAGGCGGCTTGCCTCCCTCCTCGCACTGACCCGCTCATCGTGCCCTGCGTCGTATCGAAGTGGTCGCCCCGGACTGCATGGTCGGAACGCCTGCGATGCCGAAAGGCCCGCTCAAACGCCCTGAGCCATCGTCTTTTCGAGTGGCGGGAGGCGCCCTTCGACGCCGTCCGTGATCATCTTGCGCGCCTCGAGGTACTCGTCATCGCCCTGCAGCTGCTGCATCTGGCGTCCGTACATCTGCCCGAACAAGTCGACTGCGGTCGGAACCGTGTCGAGGACTCGGAGCGCGTCTTTGCCTGCGCCTTTGCCGAGATTGCGCAGTTCGGATTCGACGTTGGTCGAAGAGACGTCGGCGAGCCCGCAAGCGACGATCTGGTCGAACCAGGCCTTGGTCTGCTCTTCGACGTTCAAGCTGAACCCGTGCAGCGAGATCCGTCTCCGGATGTGGATGCCGATCGAACCGATCTTGGTCGTCGGCGAGGTGAAGACGCCCGTGTGCTCGAGCGGATAGACGGGGACTCCGAGACTTTTGGTGAAGTTCTCGAGGAAGCGTTCAAGGTGATCGACGTAACAGCGCGTTGAGAGCTGGAGCATTCGCAAGCCAAAGCGTCAGCCGTCAAGAGGAGCGATATGTCTCCGGGCGTGTTGTCAACGCACCTGAGCTGCGCCGAGATCCATCAGAGAGTAGCCGACGAGTTGACCCGGTCCATGGTAGGTCGTCTGACCTCCTCGCATCGCGTGCACATAGTCGGCGCCGAGCGCCCTGAGCCGCGCTCCCTCTTGTTCGAGCTGCGTTGCATCCTTCTCCCTCCTGCCGGCGGTGTAGACTGGCGTATGCTGCAAGAGGAGCAGGATGTCGGTTTCGGCGACCCGTTCGAGCGAGGATCGAGCGTCTTGATTGGCCGGCGGGTCGAGCAGCGCCGCTTTGGCTGACAATCGCGCTTGCACCAGTGATTCCTGCAGCAGGAGACCTCGCTCGTAGGGAAGTTGAGACGGGAGGTACGTCCAGACGATCGGTCGCTTTGCGAGCGCGGCGGCCTTGACGGCGGCCTGGGCGCTCGAGCATGCGGTTCGGCGTGCTACAGTAGCTAGCATAGCGCTCTCGGTGGCGGCAAGCGTGCTGTTCGCCTGCAAACAAAGTTGAAACACGGCGGAAATGGCGCGGTTGCAGTCCAAGTCGAAAAGTTTTTCCAGCTGAAATCGCGCGTGGCGAGCCGCCGACTCGAGCCCGCGGCTTTGTCCAAGTCTAGCCGTCGGCGCGCACGACGCCTTTCTTTCACGCGCAACATTGACCTTCTCTCGAATGGTACACTTGCCCTGGGTCGCACAGCACTTCTTGCTCCAGGCTGGTATATCTTCCGACAGCTGCAAGGTATCTCGCTCTCAAATCGCTCCTTGCCGAGGCCGTCCGAGGCGTACAAGGCTTGCATCAATCCTCCTGAACTTCGCCGCCGTCTCGCCCACGAATCTTCATCTGGAGGCGCTACTCACCATCGCATGAGCTTCCAAAGACCCAATATCTGCGAGGGGCTACCGGCGGTCTGTGCTCGGCTGCTCGGGGCCTCGCGGAACGCGCGCGCCGCCGCCTCTTGTCCTCCTACTCTTCACTTCCACTTTTTACAAGCCCGCCACCACTTCGATCGCCAAAATGAAGTTCAGCGCCGTGCTTTCTGCTCTTATGGCTCTACCGCTGCTTGCGTCGGCGCATTTTACCCTCGACTACCCGACTTCGCGCGGGTTTGACGAAGATATCGAACCTCGTGCGTTTGATGGTCTCACTCTCCAGATCTCATGCGGGCACCTGATCGCTTCGATGCACTCTTGACAGAGTTCTGCGGAGGCTTCTCTACGCCGTCGTCGGAGCGCACGCCGTTCCCGCTCTCGGGAAGCGCGCCCGTCCTGATCGATTCTCACCACCCGTCGGCGATTGTTGGGATGTTCCTGTCCTTCGACGCGAACCCGACCAACTTTTCCCAGTTCAACCAGACCAGCTCTGGTCAGCAGTACGGACTGCTCGACAACTTTGGTTCCATCACCGGTACCGGCGAGGTGCGCACCAACAACAGTTGGCGCCTCTAAATTAAGCTTTTCTTCGCTGATTTTGCTCGCACTTGTACGCTGCAGTTCTGTTTCCAAGTCGATGTCGCCTCTCTCGGCGTGGGCGACTTGTCGAACGGATCCGTCGCGACCTTGCAGTAAGTGCGACGTCAAGGTCGATATCTTTGCCTTATAGAAGTCACCGAACTCTGATTTTCTTTCTGCGTCTCGCAGAGTCGAGTTTAATGGAGGCGACGGCAGCCTCTTCCAATGCGCCGACCTCGTCCTCGTCGACAATTACTCGGTCCCGTCGAACGTGACGTGCAAGAACGCGACCACCTCGGCATCGCCCTCGGGCGCCGCTTCGGGCAGCGCGACGCAGTCGAGCGCGTCCGGTTCGGCAGGTGCCCAGTCTACCGGCACTCCAAGCAGTGACGCGAGCCGCACGCTGGTCGCCTCGGCAACCGGTGCTGGTCTCGCTGCCGTCGTGGGCATCGCCGTCACGCTGATTTAAAGCCGCCTCGAGGCGCAGATTCTGTGTAGATGGTTCGGGTTTGTCCGGTCAAATTGGGGACTGTTGCAAAGCACCGTAATTAAATGCTAGTCACGTCATGCGGTATCACTGGCTTAGGCTCCGGCTGAGACTGGACGCCCAGAACGAAGTCTATCACGCAGGCTTGTCATTCCACCTTGACCTGTTTTTCTCGCAAGGGTACCGCTAGAGTTCCGTCTTCATCCAAGTCCACCACGAGGTTCTGAACTTGCGAGAGCCCCTTCTTGATGAGCCAGCCGGCGACGACCCAAGCGACGTGGCCGGCGAACCCGGCCGCCACCGCCGTTGTCTGTCACGAGCGTCGATGATGATGATCAGCTCTGGCAAAAAAAGGAGAGTCCGGACACCTTTCATGCTCACCAAGGCGGCTTGGACTTGAAGCGGCGCAAAGAGGTAACCGTTCTGTCGATTCACTTTGAGGCGGCGACGAGTCCAGGTCAAAAAATCCATGCACTGCGCGCGAGAGCTGCGGGATCAGTATATGTCAACACCGCTATCCGAGCTGCACAGTGGACCCACGAAAGCGGCGAGTAGAGGTTGCACGTAGTACACGTGAGGCACCGCAGGCTCTGGGAGCCAATTTGGTCGACACATCCGGAACGTAACATTCACAGCAATGTAGAAACGGTCTGGACAGCACGCCAGGTGTGGTGAGTTCGGACAGAAGAACAAGAGCATCAACGGGAGAGGACGCTATGGAGACGACTCACGAACGTTGCCCAGGAAAGCCTCGACGAGTCCGAACAGCGCGACGCCGCGCGCGCAGTGGAGCAAGAAAGCGATGATGGGTCTTGCGACGACATCAGCGTCAGTTTCCGCACGCCAGAACGTGCCGCACGAAGTCAAGTTGCGCCGGACTGGGTAATGGTACACCATCCAGCCTGGCTCGGCCGCCGTATCGTTCGTCATCGTCGTCGTCGTCGTCGTCGTTGTCGTCACACTCGGCTTCGGACTCCACGTTTCGTTGACGACCTTCCAGTACTCTTCGCGCGCAGACGCCCATTGGCAATCGCCAGCAAGGACTCCGATGGTTGAGGAGAACTCGCGCAAGCCGTCGCCGAGCGCGCGGTAGTTGATCAGCGAAGGTGCTGCAGTGAGCAGGCCTCTTCGGTCAGCAAGGTTTCTAACGCCTGATTGCTCGGCGCAGGAGAGCACTCACAGAGCTTGCCGTTTGTCCGAAGTAGGTCACGCTCCGTGAACTCGAGCGCGCGGTCCGCGACAAAGCCGAAGAGATAGCCTCCGAGAAGCAGGATAAATACAGTCAAGAGCGGAGCGGCGTCTGGAGGTCCCGGGAAACCGTGTCAGTACAGATGCGGCATCAGAGCTTTACCAGCAGCATCAGCAAGGCAGAGAAAAGGAAGTCTTACAGCGATGTCCCAGGAAGCTCGCGATGCCCGAAGACCGAAAGCGGTATTTCTCGCCGCATTGCGTGCATGCGTAGAAGCTATTCTTGCGGTCCGCTTCCCGCCAGCTTCGGAGACACCCTTGATGAACGTAGCGCGCCTGTTTATGCAATCTCCGGAGATCCGGGCAGCGAATTGGCAGGAAAGAGATCGTCAGCGTGGGAACAGGAACACCTGAAGCGGATGTACGCACAGTTCCACTACATCTGCATGGAGCGATCAGTCGGCCATCCTCGTCGTCCCCCGAAGCGAAGCAGATCCTGCACGTGCGTTCGTCGTCTGCATCGCCGCCAGTGACCGGTTCCCTCTCTTCCGTCGGTCGGTCGTCCGTCGTCGCTATCGCGGGAGGCTCGGGCGTCCTAGGCGGAGGAGAAACATCGTCGAGTGTGACATCGCTTTCGGCCATACGAGTCTGGTGGTTCGCTGTGTCTAGTCGGCAAGATATGACCGGAGCTGCCCAAGTGGAGCCGCACCAAGGATTGATCTGGGCCAGCAAGCGGTGGATACGGCGAAAGCACCGACGGGACAGACGAGTCGAGACGTCCAGGACAGCTAGATCTGATCACTCAATGTCGGCGCAAGAATGCGGCGGAGAGGGAGCGAAGGCAAGAATTGTCATTTCGCCAAACAGTAAAGACATTTCTCTCTGCCGCAACACGAAGTCTCGAGTCTGAAGCACCAAGATAGGAGAGGATGACGCTCGTTTGCATAATGAGACAACAAAAAGTGCGGGAGGAACAGACGCCCCACGACGAAAATGCCTGCGCGGCGGATACCTAGTCGGGACGGAAGTTGAGATACGCGTTTTTCGCTTTACTCTCGACGGCTTCCGGGGTCGACTCTGGCATTTGACCGATGAGGCGAGCTGGCGGGGCGGGAGAGTCACTGGGATGCAGCGACCGGGAAGAGAGCTTCGCCAAGACTCACCTGGACTGCCGGCCCATTCAGTCAAGCTCGGGATGACTGTCCCGGCTCCAACGACTGCGCCATCTGCGACCTTGCAGAAGTCTTTGAGGATGACGAGGGGACCCTGTGCGGCAGATGCGGCCGTCAGCACGAGCAATGAAAGGGTGCCAGGGCCTAGGACTCGCCAGCGGCTCCAATGTGGCGCCTCCGAGGCTACGATCACGATAAAGCACGCTCGTGCCGGGAGTCTGAGCGCGCAGAATGCGAGCCGGAGACAGGGGAGGAAACGCACAATGATGCAGCCTTTTCCGATCTCGACGCCGTTCCCGATTGTAGCCGCTTCCACCACAGATCCCGCTCCGATCGTGACCAGATCTCCGATCTTCATCGGGTAGTAGGAGAACATGCTGCACAAGCTCACGCACAAGGTCAGCGTGACGGTTCGGAAGCAGAGAGACCGTCCAGTCCCGACGCGCTCACCCTTTGTACGTCTTGTAGCACGGTCTCAGGACAGTGTTCTCTCCGATGTTGCAGTACTTGCCCATCGCGAGCGTGACTGTCGCCGCCTCCTTCCCACCCGGACCGCCGCCTGCGCCTGCCCTCCGGAGGTCGCCTCGGAGGATACAGCCCGGTTGAAGGATCGACTTGCCGCCGAGGAGGATGTTTTGCGGGCCCGAGATGAGGCACGAGCGCGATACGAGGTTGCCCGTCTCGGTTTGGATCCAGTTGGACTTTGGCTTGGTCGAGGAGGAAGCCGACGAGCGTGACATGTTCTGGTCGTTCGGCTCGCTCCAAGCCTCCCGGGGCGGACAGCTGTAGTCGTTTCGGTTGAGTCTATAGCTTGGCGTGCCTGCGCCTGCCCAGCTTGCTCCGACTCTGCGTAACGACGGCGTGCGAACCTGTGACTGGCTGATGAAAGAGCGACGGCCGAGACGGACGATGAAGCTGAGCGTCCACTTCAGCAGGCACCACTAGCTGCTGCAGGCCTGTTCACCCCGGATTGTGAGCCTGTCGCTGGAGCTCTTGCACGGGGCGACTGTCCTGCTGCGAAAGAGCGGCTTCTCAACGAGGGTTCTACAAGTAGATCCCATTCATCCCCCCTTTTTTAGGGATTTCCCGCTCGCGCGAGTTTTTTTCCTGCTGGTCCCATCCAATTCTCCCCCCACAGCTGCAGCTCGCTCCGCAGCAGGCACCACCCCATACTCCCAATGTTGGCAGCCCCGACTCCGTCCCGGTGGAAGACCGCCCTGCATCGCTGGCACTGGAGGAGACGGTGGTTCGGTCCTCCGCCCTCGTGACGCGGGTTCTCCGCTCTGTTTCCAAAGATCACCAGTCGGTCAGCTGCATCACCCTCTGAGTACACGAGAGCAAACGTACCGAGACCGACGACCCTGCGCATCGACGCAGTCCGGGTTCGGGCACCGTTGGGACGTGTGGTACTCGGGAACCACGCAGATCTTGAAGTTGACCCTGCGGCGCGCGAGCTCGGCAGAGATTTCCCGTACAAGCACGTTGGCGGTGACAGCACCCTTCATTCCGGAAGATTTCGCGAGATCGTCCGCTGAGCCGACCATGACAACGACCTTGCGCGTCTTGCGGTCCTCTTCGGTCCAGCGATCCTTGCCACCCAATATCAGATCGACGTGCTGAGATGCCACCGAACTGACCTCGGCCTTGCGCTCGACCTTGCTCTGGATCGACCGCCCGTCGAAGACCGAGTGCATGCTCTTGAGCAAGTGCAGACCGGTCACCAGCAGAGGGTCTTGCATCGGATCCGACTCTGGCATTGGCGACGTACCCGACGCTCGAACATCTGTGGAAGCTGGATCCGCCCATCGGGTAAAGTTGAACTGGTTCGACAGATACGAGTTCAGGTGTGAAGCTTGGCGGCTGGTCTGACGCTGCTGGGTGAGCAGAGTCTCACGCGAATAGGTCGCCACCGCCTCGGCACGCTGCGTCGGTAAGCCGTCCCGAACCGGATTCGAGATGAAGGTCGCGACTGGACAGACGACGCCGGTGTCGATGCTGGCGGAGTGGATGTGGTCGAGCGGGGTGTCTCCAAGAAAGTCATTGACCAACTTCCTTCCCCCCTCGAATCGCAGGTTTGGCCAAGACACCGGTATCCCCTTTCGCGTTCGACTTGGTGGCGCCTTCTCGCGTACCGGCGTTCGGAGGTCGACCGGGGAGCGATCTCGGTCCAGGGCGTTTTGCCGCTGCCGCTCGCGCCGTCGCTCTTTGCGCGAGAGCCCTTCCTGAGGAGCGGATCTGGGCGGCAATGGATCGCGCCGTTCCGAGAGCATCACGTCTGCGTCGGGTTTTGCGATGGCGACGATCGGTACAAACACGATCTCGCCGTTGACGACGCGACGCTGAAAGGACGGCATCATCTTGGCAAAGTACTCCTTGACCTTCAGTTGAGTGAGCGGTAGTTGTGAGACGTGCGCCCATGCGGTTCCTGCGTCGAGATCTGGGTAGGGCGAGTCAGCGCAGCTCAATTCTTTTCGGCATCAGACAGCCATACTCTTCTCCGGCAGCGCCTCTCGTCCAAGTTTGGTCATCTTTGTAATGTCGACTCCGGTGAACTGGACCTTTGTTGAGGACATGCGCATGTGCCCGGTGGGAACGAACTTGTTCGGCAACATTCGATGATCAAAGAGCTGGTTCATCACCTCGACTTGAGCTCCGGTCCGCCTCATGTAGGTGTAGAAGGTCTCCTCCACCCCAAACACAATGCGCAGGACCCGGTCCAGGTTGGCGATGAGGGACACGCTCTCCTTCTTGACGACCAGGCGGATGCTTGTCGACCGTGCCTTCTCGGCCTCAATCCAGGACCAAGGCGAGTCCTTGTCTCGGTTGTTGGGGTCGTCCTCGTCGATCCGCCAGACTTCGAATACCCGCCTGAAGAGGTCAAAGAGCTCGACTCTTCTCCCTTCGTCTTCGTCGACGAACGGTAGAAGGCCGCGTGCGATCTTGGTACACGTTCGTTCGAGGTCTGTACAGAGCGCCTTGAAGCGGTGCCGGTAGCCGGACTGGAGGAGGGTGTACAGGGTTACATCGACCCACTGCGGGTCGAAATACTGTCGAGAGGAGAAGTCAGTCAGTTTGTGTTGACAACGAGGTCATTGTCGCCGTCAGCGCACCGGTATGAGCTTGATGCCAGAGAGTGTTTGCATTTGTCGAAGCCTCATCACAAGAGCCAGCAACCCCTTGGCAAGCTTTCCCGCCCCCATGTCTGGCAGTTTCCCTGCGAGGATCTTGTCGAAGGCCATCGTTGTTGCCTTCTTGACCTTCTTGTACCCGAGCAGCACCAACGCCATCTCGAGATGCCGGTCTCGCCACGCCAGAAGGCGTTGCGCTATCGTGGTGATGTCGTGCAGTAGCGCGTCATGCATATCCGATCGATCGAACATGCTGCCGGGCGGGACGGAGCCGACGAGCTTCTTGGTCATCTGCTCGAGCGATTTTTCGATCTCCGTCCCGAGTTCGAGAGCTGGGAGTTCGCGTCGGTCGCTTGGGTCAAGCTGCGGGCCGAAGCCGTGCTCCTGTCGAAGCGTGTCATCGCTGTTGCCAATCGTGTATTCGCGCAGGTCGTAGGGCGCTGTTTCTTTCCGACTCTCGAGGCCCTTGTCCTCCTCGTTCGCCGTTCCCGCCCGAGCTGACGCTTCGCTGAAAGGAGCAGTCGCGAGTACGCCGCCTAGCCAGTTCCCGAGACTTGCTCGGAATCGAGCCAAAGACTCGGCGTTTGCCCTCTGCAGCACCGCCTCGGATGCCGGCGCGAGGGTGAACGTTCGGTGCTCCTTCCGCAGCACGTGGCTCAGAGCTGTCGCCCCGTTCTTGGACAGGTCGCGCGCGACGAACTGGCCCAAGTTGACGAGTTCCTCTCGCGTGTGCGTTCGCGGCCACTCGGTCAGGTTTGTTTGGTACGGAGCGTATGCAAGGGAGAACGCCGAGACAGAGAGTCGTGGTGGAGGGACGAGGCCGGCGGCGAGTGCCGAGTCCACTGCCCGCTGTTCGGAGATTGCAAGTCAGTGCTCTTCTTCGTATTGTTCATACCCACACGACACCGCGTACCTTCTCTAGCTCGGCGATGACAAGGTTCTGCCCTGGGAACCACTGCCCCCCTGCCGCACTGTATGCCCCGCCAGCAGCCATACGACCAAGAGACCGCGCCGCTGCATTCCGCTGCAGTAGCAGGTCGGTCATCGGCTTCATCCCTGCCTCGCCCCGTTCCAACAGCTCTTCCAGCACGTGTGCGAACGCGCTGTGGACAAACCGATGCCCGATCTTGAAAGCGAGCGGCATGATGAGGAGCATCGGCTCGGGCGACGCGAGGGCTGCCTCTTGCTCTGTAAGGGCGGGGTTCCCTCCGACTCTGGTCTGCTCGCGGGCGGGCGCCGGTGCCCGATCCTTGCGCCTCGACGGCTGCGGCGGAGGAGGAGTGGCCGATGTGAGACGCGCGCGACGCGTGGCCTCCTGCTGTGCGCCACTTCGGCCGGGATTGTTGGTAGAAGTTGAAGCCGTCGCCGTTGAGACTGGTCGCGGCGACTCTGCGATGTCGCTGATCTTGCGACTCGCGGCGGCGTGGTTCTTGCCCGGGGAAGCGATTGTTGCAAAGAACGACTCGACGCGATTGAGCGTTCCTGTTTGCTTTCGCTCTGCCGTGAAGTCGTCGCCGTCGTCGTCATCGTAGTCGTCTTCTTCTTCTTCCGGAACAGCCTCCAGTTCGGGGTCGAGCCCATCGTCGTCGTCGTTACCCGGCAGGTCGACTGCTGCCTGAGTGAGTCGGGCGATAGTCTCGTCGTCAAGTGGAGCAAGTTCGGGACCATGGGTGCGCGCGGTCAGAAAGACACTCTGCCCGCCTGCGCCCATTTGGAGCGGCCGAACCCGAATCTTTGACGTCTTGGAACGCGTGGGATCGGTCTCGCCTGGAGCCGGCACAGCCCGAGACGGTTGGATTGGGTTGGTAAGACGCGGGTTGACGGTGCTTGTTGGCAGTGTCGGCGATTGCAGTGGATCCTGGGGGATGACATGGTGCGGTCCGGGGCGAGAGACGTAGGGATGGCTTGGATACGTTGAGTTGGTCTCGTAGCGGTTCGGGCGTGCAGTCGGTGGAGCTTGCTTGAACGCAATAGGGCCGCGTGGATCACCGCTGTGGTAGAATGTCGAGGCGACGTAGTTGACGTTTTCGCCTCGAATGACACGGACCGATTCGATCAGGTCCAGGATCTGTTCGCGCCCGATCGTCGTGCTCTTGCTCGAGATCTTGGCGACTGCGCCAAAGTCGCCTCCAGCCCGCCACGTCTTGGCTTCGGCGGCGGTGGAGGCAAGCAGGGAGACGAGGGAAGAGACCTGCGACTCGAGCTTTTGAGCATCGGACCAGTCCTCCTCCCTCATCGTAAGCAAGGACTCGCCGAGACCGCTGGAGACGAGCGCCCAGGAGATGCCCTTGATCCCGCCGCCCGTGTAGTCGTTTCCGAGAAGGCTCGACACGCGCGCACGGCGACCTTGATCTGTGCCAAAGCCAGGGAGAGCGTCGACGCCGGGGAGAAAGATGACGATCGTATCACCCCGGCGCCGTTCGGTTGGCAGTCCGTCGAGGGATCTTGGGCGAAACGCGGTCTGCGCGTCGGGGCGAGTCAAGAGGATGGGGAGGTTTGGACGAGCCGGCAGTGGCGCCCTCTTGCCTGAAGCGCCGCCGCGGCCAGTCCTTGGCGCAGAGGGAGCCGCAGCAGAAACGTCGCGCTGGACAGAACGCAGCCGCTGAGCTCCCTCGGCAACATACGGCTCGAGCATGTCTTCGAGTACGGCGGCGTCCGAGGTAAGGACCGCCCCCTCCTCGACTTTCGACCACGAGGTGAGGAGGATGAACCATGCCTCGCAAGCGGTCGTGTGCATGACCGCATCGAGGTCGCGCGTATGGATGATTCGACGCCACGGCGGGCGCCGCTTGACGATGTCGACGAGCCGATCGATGTTGTCGTTTGCAAAGGGGGAGTTGGCGGGAACCGGGTACTTCGGCGTGTCGAACGACTGCGTCACGAGGTGCTGTACTAGGCGATCCGCTTCGTCCGGTGCAACAAAGTAGATCGTCTTCTCGTCACCCTATCTCGAGAGTTCGTGTCAGTTCCTGTCGACACGAGAGTGTTCGGGCTAGAGCAAAGACTCACGGCGTTGTGGATCCAGTCCGACTGGTTCGACGGGGTCTGTTCGAGCTCGACGCGCTTCTTCCCGCAGGGTAGCGATGACTCTTGGTGATGCCTTCGCGAGAAGCGACGGTGGCGGTCTGAGAGGGTAGCTGCCTTTGCCGCCGGCCGCTTATCGCCGTCGACGATGTTGATGATGACCGTCTCCGGGCCCAGAACCTCACGGATCTCGCGGTCCATCTCTTCGATCTTGTCTTTCTCTGCGGCTGCGAGGTTGCTCGCGACGTTCGCAGCCGACTTGTCCCTGACCCACGTCGCCGACTGGAGCGTCCCTTGGCGAAGCTGGAACCGTACCGGGTTCAGGTCGCGGATGACAACAAACTCGTTGGCTGTGACCGTATACCGTTCAGTCGAGGTCTTGCAGCAGCAAGTAGTCATCGAACTCACCTCCGCCGAAGCTCTTCGGGACCAGCCCGAGAGTAGCTTTGATACCGGTGCCCGTTTTCATCATCGTCGTCGCGCGAGTCGTCTTGAGCTGTTCGCGCGCGATTGCCCGCAGGTGCGGCATCAGCGTGGCCTGGCCCATGTCGCTGTGTGGTGGGCTGAGTGTGTCAGTTTACTTTGCCTCGCTGGGAAACTCGGCTCAATGTACTCACAAGGGTCCGTGCACGAGGCGAGCTCCGCGGAGTCCGATGGGCTGTGGTGTTCCCGTTCCCGTCCAGTTGGCGAAGCTGGCGGTCAGCGAGGCGAAGACGACGGAAGCAGCGAGTGCAAGCAAGAGCCGCGTGCGCGGCCGCAGCATTCGGCGGCTGTGGTCGAGGCGACGAAAGGAGAAGGGGTTCGTGCGCCTCGAGAGTTGGAGGGCGAGAGTGGCGGCAGCCGTCGGGGTTGGAAGTAGAGGATATGAGCGTTTGGAGCAAGCTTTGGTGCGCGGTGGGATCTCCTTCGAGAGCTCGCAGTAAAGGCAAATGTTAGAGCGAGAAAGAGAGTAGAAGTGCCTTCGCCCGTCCGCCCGCTCGCGGGGTGTCCGCGGCGATTTTTTCCCCTCCGAGCGGGCGCTCCAAGCGTCGCTATGGTGGCAGTCGCGCCTGGAGCA
Organism: Rhodotorula sp. CC01; assembly: GCA_021654155.1. Lineage (NCBI taxonomy): Eukaryota > Fungi > Basidiomycota > Microbotryomycetes > Sporidiobolales > Sporidiobolaceae > Rhodotorula > Rhodotorula sp. CC01. Next base: position 217,256 of record JAKEZK010000029.1, read on the forward strand.
GGTCGGAGCAAGTCAAAGAGTCCGTTACCCGCGTATTTTGTTTGCAGCGTCGGATGCGGGTTCTTCGGCGCTCGAGCTTTGATTTCGGCCCCCCGCCGCCCTCCAGCTTATCGCGCGCTGCGGAGCAAGCGTAGCAAAGAATGGCCCGTTAATTGCAGTCAGTGTTGAGCAGTTGAGCTTGGCTCTGCCAATGCCATCTACCCGTCCCTTCGACTGTCGCTCATGAGGACAGCAGACCGTTCCAAGTCAGGAGGCCATCGCCGTGAGGGAGAGCGTGAGCAAGTTCGCCGGTCCGTCCCGCGTCAAGACCTGAGCCGTCCTCTGATCACGGTCGTAGCTCCACCACGATGAGTGTTGTGGTGATGTTGCACACGAGCATGGCATTCACGTCCCCAACTCGGAGCGGGTTCCTTTCCGTACTCGCCGAGGTCGAGCATCGATGAGGATTGTAGACTCCCCATTCAATCTCGAGACTGCTGTCGAGGCATTGATCGCTGGCAGAATAGCCTCACGGCTCTGCGTCAGCTTCGGAACGACGATAACCCGGCCGACCAGAGAATTTCTCGTTTCGATCGCGTACGCTCAACCAACACCCCGCCACCTCGAATGCGATCTTGTCCCCCCGCCCGCACGTGACATGTCTGCTCATGCCGGTGTAGCCGGCAAAGACTGTCTGTAGCGGTTTGCCTTCGAGGCGAGCATGTCCATCCGTTCCCGCGATCCTCGCCACCCGTACCTCTTTGTATTCTCGGTCTCTCGTTCCCGTCGATTTCGACCAACCGAGTACATCTCCTGTGCTTTGACGTACTCTTTCTGATCTCGTGTACGAGCCACCGATGGTCCGCAGAAAGTTTTCGAAGGCCGATACATCGTCCTCGTCATGCAGCGTCGTGGTCGTCGTTTCGTCGTGTGACCGGCGAGTATACTGCGACGCAACTCAGCGTCAGTTCATATATGCGAACGAGTCTGCGCCGAGTAAGCGTTGCGGCGATCAGACCATCGACTGAGGCATGCCGTCGGATGCCCCCCTCCCCCTCTCACTCACTCAGACCTTGGGCGCACCCAAGGTCTGAGTGCAGCGCGCCCACAGTGCGAGTCTCGAAGCCCGAGCGAGTCGCCCCTTGCCGATGTCGTAGTCTTTGGGTCAGCAGATGTCATCCTTCACACGCATCCCCTGAATCAGATTTACTCACCTCCGATACGAGGTTCCCTTGTGGGAGTGGACAACGCGCCGACGCCGCCTTCCTCGAAGCTGATTGTCGCAGATCGAATCGCCTCCGGCCATCTCGGGAGAAGGTCGATGGTGGCTGTTTTGTGGAAGACGTCGTCCTTGCCCTGCGTGCTGCATGCGGACTCGCGAGCGGGGGGTGTCGTTGCCATTGCAGCCAAGAGGAGAGGCCCTCCGAGCAGCCTGCAGCGTGGTTGAGCAAGGGCCTGCCGTGCGTCGAGTCCTTGACGCGGGGAGTCGGACGTACTCGAAAGATTGAGCCGCGTGCCCTCGTGCGCACGGTCGCTCGTCACGATGTATTGCGCCAGGCGAAGGGCGGTTGTGAGTGCGCGAGTGAGAGCGCCGCGCCGGCCGATTATTGGAATCGGAGAAGATCATGCAGAGGGCTGGCGAGGAATCGAGCAGCCCGCCGGGGCGTCTAACGATGCGAGCACACGGCTTAGAATATGGTCATATAATTTCCCTAGCTATGGCGCGCCCCCTCGCGAGGTCCTGAGGTGGACAGTCTGAACTTAGCGTTGCCGCGACGACGTCTCGCTCGCCGAAAGTTGACCTCTCTCGCTTTCGCTCGTCAGGTTTTGGCGCATCGGCTACTACAGCCTACGCGCGCTTTGAGACTCGTGTGAGAGCTTCCGCAGCTTTTCGCGAGCCCACCCTCCTCCCCAGTCCGCGGCATCGTTGTTGTCCCGCCCGCCTCCCCTTTCGTGTCTCCCCTGGCTTTGCGCCCGGCCGCGGGTCCTAGACTCGCAAAGCGGCAGCACGATCGGCCTTCGGCTGATCAGCCCAAACCCTATAAGATCTGACATCTCCAACCTCTCCCTCTCTCCATCTCCGTCTTGATTTCCTCCCCTCAGGAGCGAGCGAGACAAGGCGCCCGTATATTTTGGGGCACCTGGAGCGCTGGGCTGACAGGGGGGCAGATCCTGGAGCCAGGTAGTGAGCTGCCTGTCGTGCTATGACCGCAGCCTGACGCTCTGCGCTCTCATGGGTACATGATCGCGACCGCCTCGCCGCCGACTCTTCTCATCGATCTCATCGTCTCGTCGCCCGCGACTCTTTGCTCTTCCGATTGCCTCGGCTACTCGCTCAGAACGATCCTCTCGGGTCGTAAGTTCATGCTCCTGGGCTATTCAGACTCACAATAGGTAGTCTCTTCACGCGCGGACGAGCTCTAGCCGAGACACCTCCCTCGACGGCCCGCCTGCCTCGACCCCGACGCCTCACCGCAAACCTCGCTTCTCGACATCGACTAGGCGAGAAGCGACCTTTGCCCCCTCTCGGCATCAGCAACACACTCTGCTCCTCAGGTCGAGCGAGCGGGAGCGCCTCTTCGTCGTCCGGTTGCTTGCCTTCTCGGTCCTTGCGCGCCCGGTCCCAGGAGGACAACGGAGAGGGATCCGCTGAGCACCTCGAGGGCGAGAACACGGCTGCCACTGCCGCCGTCTCCAAAGAGGCCAGCGCTTCCAAGCCAATGCTTGAACCTGGTCAACGAACGCTGCGCAGCCCAAAAAGAAGGTCGCCAAGTCCGTCAGGGAACAACATCGAAGACGACGGCCACGAGGAGGAAGCCAAGCGGAACCCGAAGCGGCAGGGGCCCGAAAGAGGTCCCAGTTGACGACGGGAGTGCTTGGCCGTTCTGACGTTTGCCTTTACACGTGAGTTGCAGAGCGTCGGTCGCGAAGCGGGATAACGCCGCGCCAAGCATGATGAAGAGTGCGCCTTCTTCCTTGCCTCCCTACGCTCGCGCCGTTCTTCTTGTACACTCACACACACTCTAACGCGCGTCCAGCATCGCGACGACCGACCCTTCCTTGGGAACCTGCCACGTCGTCCTCGGCTCGGACGCACGTCCGATGAAACTCGAACGTCTTGAGCAGCATGTGCTCAAGACGCTTGATGATGACCCGTTCTTTGGTTTGTTCGGGAACCGGAAACCGCACCCGAATCCGAAGTTGGTCGAGGCGAAGTTGGTCAAGGCAAAGAAGAAGAAGGAGGCGAAAGTTAAGGAGGCGGCTAGCGTGCTGACGCTTGCAGAGGACGCTCTGTGGGTCACCCACCTCCCTCTCTTTCCCTTCCCTTCTCTCTCCGCCGCCCCCCACACTTTCATCGGCTGCTCTTCCTCTCTTCGAGGTAAACGCAACCGACATACGAAATCGAAATCGCTTGATCTCGAACAGAAATTGCCTGATGTAACTCTGGATGATCAAGTATTTGCCGCAGATCAGTTGCGCCTCCGCGTCTCGGGTGACAAGCGCGAGAATCGCCGCTCGTACCTCCCGACCCTGTTCCCTCGCCTCGTCTCTCGCCGCTCGTCGATTATGGGATTGATGGTGCACACAAGAGGTGATCGAGTTAGGATCAGTGCGACCTCAGCAAGGAGGGGTGGGACGCTACTGTCGAAACGGGGATTGGAGAGGGGATGAGCGTCGAACGGGTTTTCAAGTCGATCTCGACCGCGACCGAGTCGGCCTTTGCCAGCAAGTGCGTCTTTCTTACTTGCGTAGGACACTCGCGGTAGTCGAAGCACGTTGAGCCTGCCCGGCTGATATTGTTGAACCGTATTGTGACGCATAGGTACAACTCGTCTGACCACGCAAGGGCCGATCCCGTACTACAAACCGCACGCTCGACGCGCCAAACCGAAGCAGACTGCCCGCAAGGCGAAGCGCCCGTTCTTGAAGAAGCCTTGGTAAGTTCCCTGAAGAAGCCTTTGTAAGTTCCCGCCTCCATTCGTCTCTGTATGCGTATTCGCAAAGGTCATGATGGAGTTGTTTGTCGCAGCTCGACGAGGATTTTGCCGAGGCGGCCTGGGTCGACGACGACGAGCGTGACACGATGAGAGACGGTCCTTGCTCGTTCGCATAAGGACCAGATGACCCATGTGAGGATGCCCGCAGTAAGCGCCCCTGCTGTCAGCAAGAGGAAGGCGACGGCGACTCAGGGCAAGCCGGCGAAGAATTGATTTGCTCGACCGGAGGCGTCGGACGGAAGAACGGCCACGGTACAAGCTTGAATGTGATTGCTACACGCTTACTCAATACGCTGACTGAGAAAGAGACACCTCCTTTGCTACGCAGGGCGAAAGCCGTCTTGTCCGAACGTGAGTGCAGATGAATAGAATAGCTGTCGCGTTTCGAGTCTTCGCTTCCTTGCAGGTGTGACCACGCGAACGCGAGTATCAGTCCTACCCGAGCGCTCTTTAGAGAGTATCAATCTGCGGTAGAAGCTGTGTCCTCAGTCGTCTCTTGTTGCCGAGGAAGGCGGAAAAGACCCAGAGTCGCTCGCCTCTTCTCACTGCGGTGCTTGTGACAGCTCGCGCGAGCCCCGGAACTCTTTGTTCCGAGGCTTTGAAGCCTTCCCACGAGCCTAGCGCGAGGCCCGAGTCGCCGCCTCTCTCACTTCGCTTTGCTCATCCTCGTCCTCGCCCAGCGCTCTCGACCAACTTCTCGCCCGCACCTGCATCGCTCTCAAAGGAGGAGAGAGAGCATGGCGAGGCTCAAGCGACAGCCCAAGAAGTGCGGGTCGGTCAACTCGGGCATCGCCAGGTTCGTCCAGCAGCTGCAAGACGTCGAGCAGTACGAGTTGCCGTCGCTCCTCGCCCCGCTCCTCCAGTCGGGCTGACAGCTCCCGCGGGGAGACATGCAGCACTGCATTCACCCGCTCAACTGCTTCGACGAGATTCTCGCGACCGCGCCGTCGACTATGACCCCGGCTTGATGGAGTACCTCTAGATGAACGAGTTTACGGCCGCGCCAGGGAACTCGTTTCGAGCATCCTGGCCCTCTGGAAACTCCTCTAGCAGAACTCAATCGGCAGCAAGATCTCTCGCCGCTGCAATGTGAGCTTCCCCGCTGGCCTTCTCTTCTCGGACTCCCCGTCCTCCCTTCACCGCATCGCACCCGGCACTCACACTTCCCGTTCTGCCGCACGCACGCAGCGCATCAACGGCTTGCTCCACGCGACCGACATCTCTCTCCTCCTCGCGACGCTCCGCCTCGCCCTCCGACCTCTGCAGCAGTACTCGTCGTACAACTCGTCGCTCTCGTCGATCCCCTCCTCGGAGGAACGCCTCCTGAGCCTGGCTCAGCCGTGCAACACTTGTGAACACGGCATCGACCGGAGAAGATTGCGCAAGACGGCCAACTCGAGGTTCCGCTCACACCGCAACAGTCGGAGTGGCAGTTCTATCGCAAGGTGGACAGGACGACGACCGGGCTGCCGCCAAGAGGGACGAAAAGCTCAAGTCGCCGAAGAAGCGGCTGAACCGGTCGCTTCCACAAGCGCGATCGTCTCGACGCCCGGCCCCCACAATTCCCCCCCCTCCCCCTCCCATACCACCCTCCACCCACACCATCGACACGCTCGCCGCC